>QEOT01123644.1:958-77014 GCA_003123785.1 Pterocarya stenoptera
AAAAAAAAAAAAATTAAAAAATTATTTGAAGAATGTTGGCTGGGATGATAATTCCAAATCTTCAGTGGAGTTTTTCCTGTTAATATAATGCAATTCAACCGATTTCAGCTGTTACTTCAGAAGAGGGAAAATTATGAACTCCCTCGTTTATAACATTTGCCAACAAAAATCTGATGTTATATTCTCTGTTTCCTCGCAGTGTCCCTTGTCTTCTTGTTCCATGTTTTGTTTTTTCAGTTGGTGGTTGTGGTAGTTATGACGGTTGTACATATCTTCTATCTCTCTAGAACGTTGAAGTCGATGATTTGCTTTCTTCTTCTTCTTCTTCTTCTTCTTCTACATTCTCAATAATTTGAACATAATTTTGCCGCCTTCTTCGTTGATTCCTTTTTCACCAGACTCTTTCTTCTTCGCTGAATTCCTTTTGCAAGTCATTTTCCCACTTTGGGAAATTTCCTAGTAGAGCTCCTTGACATTAATGGTTGCCCCTCGCGTAACGTCAAAACCCAATTGAAATCTTAAACAATTAAAAAACTCACTTTTTTAAAACACGTCAAGTCTCTCGTGCACTCTAGAACGTACCTTATTTATCTTTACAGATAAAATGAGTTGAAATAAAAGTTAAAAGTTGAATATAATATTATTAGAATAAATTTTTTTAATATTATTTTTATTTTAGAATTTAAAAAAATTGAATTGTTTATTTTGTTTTGTGTAAAAATTTAAAAAAAACTATAATAATTAGACGAGATAAGATGAGATAAAATGACAAACGAAATCTAAATAAAGTATCACTCATCTAAAAATTGGAGAAATTAAGAGGATATATGTGTGTTTGTATATATATATATGATTTGATTTTTCATTAGGTTGGTAAGGGAGCACATGAACTATGAAGATTCTGTGAGGAATTGGGTCAAACTTTTTATGGAATTTTCGCGTCGATTTGTTTTTTTTCAATGCATAGAACAACTTCGCTAAAAATTGGTAATTTCATTAGGGTTTTTGGATAAAACTGCGTTGTAATTCCTTAAACGAGGATTCCAATTTCCTTCCATTGTCGACGCCGTGAATGCCAAGTTGTCGGCGGTCTTTACCCACCCATTTTTACGAAAATAGCCCGAACTTTCAATAGAAAATACCCCGTCTCATATTCTACTCGGTCAACCCACGACACGCGGCATTGAAAAAGTCTATATATAAGCATGGCTACAGATCAAACGATGCATGTTCAGAAGCTCATTCCCCACGTACTTTGTTCCAAGTTCTTGCTCTTCCTAATCTCTTCTTCTTCTTCTTCTCCTCCTCCTCCTTAATTTCACTTTTACGTCGAAGACATTAAGAAACTCTTAATTAACATCTTCGTCGCATATAAACTTGCATTGTTAAAGCATGGAAAATGTGTTCAATCACTTTGACGAAAACAGAGATGGGAGGATTTCACCCTCGGAGCTGCAGCAATGTGTGGTGGCAATAGGTGGGGAGCTTTCGCTGGCGGAGGCAGAGACGGCGGTAGAGTTGCTTGACTCGGACGGCGATGGCTTGCTGGAGTTGGAGGACTTCGTGAGGTTGATTGAAGGAGGGGAAGAGGAAGAGAAAGTGAAAGATTTGAGAGAGGCGTTTAAGATGTATGAGATGGATGGTTGTGGGTGTATAACACCCAAGAGTCTTAAGAGGATGCTCAGTAGACTGGGTGAATCCAAGAGTCTTGATGAGTGTGAGTTCATGATTGCTCAATTTGATCTCAACGGTGATGGGGTCATCAACTTTGATGAATTTAGGTCCATGATGTCGTGATTCTTCGCACCTTTCACTTGTTTATGTGAGCGTATTGATTATTCTATTCATGGATGCCGTATCTGGCTTATTTCATTCAATTTCTCACCATTAAATGATATCACTTGAAGTAAAAAGTAGAATCGTCTCTGCATGAAAACTAAAGTTCTATATCTTGATTCTGTTTTGACATGGCAATACAATACTGTTCTCTAATGATCCTAATGCCAAGTCCGAGAACACATCACGGAGGACAGTAAAACTCTGCTTCACAACGGGTGAAGAATCACTCCCCTGCATGGATTGCATGGTCTAAAAACCAATTACAGGGCTTGTTGTCTCCATCATGACTAACAAATATAATAGCAGATAATAGTTGTCGATAGATAAACCAAGTAAACAGGCTGATCAAACTCATTTTAATTCAAGTAATGTCTCGGGATCTTCACCAGATTATAAGTTTGGTAATCCAATGGAGGTGAAATATGCCACGAAGAGCACCCGAAGTGTTTTTCTTTTCTTTTCTTTTACTGTGCTCTCCTCTTAAATAAGATTTTATAAGCTTCGGCTCCATGTTTAAACTCCAATCATTTTGGCTGGATACTCAACGTTCAATGTGGAAGCTTTCCACATCAATTATAAATGATACACACAAGTTTATATATAGCAAAACCGATATGTAGTCGATACAGCGTTTGCTTCGCAGAGGCATGGCAAACGCAGCTTATTAAATTGTAAGATACAGAGAATACAGAGTAGAAACCTGCAACTTTTGTTTTGGGAATTGCATGCGTCTCGTAATGGCTTATATACAGGATCCTACTGACCTTTTCAAAAGGCCACAATCCTGTGGATTGAAGACATTAATTAAACCACGCTAGGAGCAGAAGAACTGGTCTTATCCGTTGGACTGTTCACGTTCCGGTTGCCGAGGCCTTCACTAAAGGCTTGGAAGAGCTTTCACACATTGACAAATGCTCTCCTTCCGGTAATTCTTGAACCAATCGTGATAATTGCTCGACAGCTTCTCCAGCACTAGGTCTCAATGAAGGGTCTTCCTCTACACAAGCTCTTGCAAGATTGGCCAATGTGACAGCTGCATCAAATGAATAATTATCTCCCATTGCGCTGTCCATCCACTCCCTTAGCTCATCTGTTGCATCTTCTGACTGCAATATCGACTTGATTTTCTCAGATAGCCGAATACTTCCTTCTCCCTTCTCCTCTGGCCTAGTTATTGGCGTTTGACCTGATAATACCTCCAGCAAAACTACCCCAAAAGCAAAGATATCAATACTTGGGGAAATGACACCTTGGTGAACATACTCGGGTGCCAAATACCCCAGATTCCAAGAGGCGGGATTGGTGGAATAAAATTCTGGATTCCCGGTATCATCTTCAATGCATCTTGCCATGCCAAAGTTCCCAATTTTTGCATTGAACTCTTCATCTAAGAAGATGTTCCGACTCTTTACATTTCTATGAACATAACTCGGGTTCATTACGTGGTGCATGTAGTGTAAGGCCATGGCTACATCGAGACAGATTCTCAGTCTCTGGCTCCATGTCAAGAAACAATAGCAAGAGGCAATGAATTGGTTCTTCATGGCCAACCCGCCATGGAGCCAATCTTTCAAGGTCCCATTTTTGGCATACTCAAAGACCAAAAACGAATCTGGGCCCTCTGTCAGACATGTTCCCAGCAGCCGAAGTATGTTGGGGTGACTGTGAATTGCAAATTGGAAAAGCGCAAGCTCGATCTTTGAGATTGTTTTTGGTTCGGTGCACTTTATAGCGAGGTTCTTCCCATTGAGACGGCCATGATAGACAGAACCCTCAATGTGATTACTTGAATTGAAGTCTTCGGTTGCTCTTCTCAGCTCCTCAACAGTGTACGTCTCAGCCAGCATCTTGCGAGGCGTGGCATCTTTTCTCCGACCATCATCAAGACGATCCTGAGATCCCTCAAACGAGACTTTCTTGTCACTTGTGGTTCTGACACTGAGATTTAGCTGTTGTAACTCCACGTCTCCTCCCTTGCAGGAACTTTGTTTCTTCTTCTTCTTATTCTTCAGTTGGATCAATACCAAGGCTGCTGCAATACCAATGCTCACTCCAACTGCAACCGCGCCAAGTGCAACATATAAACCAATTTTCCACATTTTGGACTTTTTCCTGCGAGGACTAATTTCTGGGATGCCAGTTGCTGGAAAACGTAAATTGGGTTCACGAGGTTTTGCGAGAGGACTAAGGATAGGCTCACCATCGATTGGAAGCAGAAGAGAGGTAAAAGGTATTAGGCTTTCAGGTCTAAAAGTCTCTGACGATCTGTTATTTGCAAGAATAATAGCTTCTGGAGTAGTATTGAACTTAATGGCCAAGTTAGAAGTTGTATCACCTTCGCTTACCGGATAAGACAGCAAAAGCCTTGTTTTTGCGCTAGCTTCAGATGAAGGACAGGCACATCTGATGGGGATCAATAACTTAACTTTATCATCAAGACACCAGGGTGAGACTCCCGGGTTCTTCTCTTGAATGGCTTTGCATGTTGTCAAGCCCTCCAGAGATTCAGCAATACCATAAAAACTCTCCCCCTTAATGGTAGTTTTTGTCAATTCAGCCTGAGAGAAACCATCTTTGCATTTACAATTAATTGGAATCAACAGAAGCTGATCTTCCAGAAGGTATTCGGTATCTGCAGAAAACCCATTTGCTTTTGCAAGCACAAAACGGCTGATGCCCAAGTAAAAGCTCAAGTTGAAAAGAGAGGAGTAGTAGGAATTGGTGCGCAGAATTGCAAATGTCTCACACTGATCCTGCGATGCATTTCCATTGCACTGGTAGCCAGAAGCACATGGAGATATAGCCGCCTCACAACTGAGCAGGTTCTGTCCAACCGCACAGACACACAGCCAAATGAATAACACCAAAGCTCTCAATTGGAGCTTATTGATAAGAGCCATGGCCATGAAACACTCACTTCTACATAGAGAGGCCCATAAAAAAAAGAGCTTTCTCACTTTGAGAAAGTGAATATTTTGGATCCATACAGAAATCCGCATTAAAATAAAAGTTTCTCAAAGCTGTTCTTGGACAGAATTCTCGGGGTTGACAGAGTTATCCTATACTTATACTGTAATTAATTCGAACTATATGGCCAACCACCACCCCCCCCCCCCCCCCCCCCNCTTCTAGTCAATTCCTAGATGTGCTTAAGACAGAAGAACACCCTAATTTGTACCATCTCAACATGCTAAACATGGGCTATCATAGATCATTCACATATTTCATAGATGCACAAGTAAATCATAAACATAGATGTCCAGAATGTTGTTTATATTCAATGGGCTTTGATGGGATAAGTACTGGTAACTTAGCTCCATTCATGGGGCAAGACAATCCCATGCAAGGCAATATGGGCATGAGAGATTGTATGATGTCAATTATATGATACATAAATATAATGCCTTCAGCCACATACATTTATGGGTACCTATAGAAATCACGTAGGCGAATATTTAAGGGCCAAAGCATGAACGCAAGCATGCGTGATTTGTCAATAAGTATAGATAGAAATGATGCTAGTATTGGAAAATAATCAAGATTTTGGAAAAATATGTGAAAGGAATTGGATAATACCCAAAACAGTAGAAGTTGAAGGGGCCCCATTAAATGCATGGTAAAGTTGAGGCATGAAAGGAAGGCTAGAATTGATAGGTCGTATTGGGCATGATATCCTAAGTTGACAATATGCATTAACCCTTAAAAGTACAAGCTACAGTAAATTCTCCCTGCTCATCAATGCACTTCACATGTCATGACTCATTCCTCCAAAAAGGATCAGCTTTCATATCTTAGAACTAGGATTAAAAACCAATGATGTGTTAATCACATGAAACAGGTACATTATGTATGAGAAAGGTGACAAATAGGGCATCTGGGCATGGGATACCCTTACCTTTGAGTTCTTCCAACCAGACAAATTCCTTGAGATCTGTGCTAAAAGGAACAGTTCGTAAATGTTTAGTGAAAAGCACAGGTTAAACAAGTAGGGTGGAGAAGCTTACACATCTCTTGGTCGAGGCCCTTGTTTTTTTTAACTTCGCACATAAATAATAGAATAAACAGAACAATGGCTTTTTTCCTCAAACCGGAAAGTTGGACACCGAGACCAAATTGGAACCATCATGTTATGAGTCATTTACGTCTCGTTTATTTTTAGCTATGAGAGAGTTGAGATTAGGTTAAAAAGTTTAAATAAAATATTGTTAGAATATATTTTTTAATATTATTTTTATTTTAAAATTTAAAAAAGTTGAATTATTTATTTTATTTTATATTAAATTTTAAAAAAGTTGTAATGATTAGATGAAATAAGATGAGATGGATTTGAAAAAGTTGAATTATTTATTTTATTTTACATAAAATTTAAAAAAATTGTAATGATTAGATAAAATAAGATGAGATGGATTTGAAAAAGTTGAATTATTTATTTTATTTTATATTAGAATTTAAGAAAGTATAATGATAAAATTAAAATAAGATGAGATGAGATGAAATGTTTTCTAGAAATAAAAATTCTTCTCAACCTCTTACTATTCACCCATACTCCACACTCCATATTTTTTTTAAATTTTTTCTTTTATCAAAATTTTTTATATGAATAGTAAATAAAAAATTTAAAATATTTTTAAAAAAATAAACTCAAAAAAAATTTTAAAAATATATAAAAAAAAATAAAGTGTAAAGTGCGGTGGAAGTTATACAGCAAAACCCCCCTCCTAAAAATAAACATCTTAACTCTTTTCCTGGCCAAAAGATTGGAGGATTCCGTTTATATATATATATATATATATATATTTTATATAAATATATTTGAAGAGATCTTTTTCCCAGGCCAATTTTTAAAAGAAATCTTAAAGAGGAAAATGAGTAAGCACAGCAACCCATGACCAAAAGTAAAAGCTTTTTTTTCTGCAAAGCCCTGAAAGTAAAGGATAATCATCCATGAATAACCACTCATTCCTCCTGTATCTTCCATCAATGGTATTTCTGCCCCTGTGGATCTCTCTCTCTCTCTCTCTCTCTCTCTTAATAAATGAAAGTCTTGAATCTTGGATTACATGCACGTGATCCAATTTCGGGACTTTGGAGCATGCCTTTGAAAACTTCTAGATCCAGGAACTTGATGCAGGCAAACTGGCAATTACGATAACTTGCGCCAGCAAAGTAAAAAGAACCATAATGCCGGGAGGAAATCAGGCATTTATGGGTCGCTTTGTACTCTCAATTCATTTTACCTTATTTTATAATTATATTTTTAAAATATTTTTTATATAAAATATAATAAATAATATAATTTTGTTAAATTTTAAAATAATATTAATATTTTATTTAACTTTCAACTTAATCTATTTTATTCCATAAATAAACATTTAAAAGGTAAAAAAAAAAAGAAAAAAAAGAAAAAAAAAAAAAAGAGGGTGAATTCTGACATTTCCAGATACCAGCAATCTGGTCAAAGTCCTTACACTGAAAGAGCTATATACTGTCATGCATGTGTCACGAGGTCGCTAGCCAGACACATTGTGTAGTGATATCATGAAAGAAAATTCTCTAAACAAGAAAAAAACAAATTGCTGATATTGTAGATATTAGAAAATATTGACTAGATAGATTTGTACAACTTGCCCGGATCTTCCAAGATTATTTTAATCACTGGTAAATAATATGTTAAGAACGGATCTATCAAAAAAGAGACGGCCGGTAACTAAAAAACAGGTAATTATAAATGAGTAGATTCCATTTATATATATTTTAGATATTTTATAATCATTCTTGTAAGGAAAAAACTACTATGCTGCTTAAATGATACTATTTCATTTGACGGCTGAGTAAATTTTATTTTATTTATTTATTTTTATTTAATAATTAAAAAAATAATTTTTAGTGTATTGATGTATTTTTTTATATTTTTTAAAATATTTAAAAATAAAAAAATATAAATAAAAAAAAACTACTTTTATACTAGCAGTCACTTGAAGCAGTAAGCTGCAAGCAACACAGTAGTGCTGCTCTTCTTGTAATATTTTTTTTTTCTTTTTGATAATTATATCCCTTTGAATCGAGACATAAAAGGAAAAATGGCTCCGCCGGAGTAGATTCGAATGGCCCTACCTTTGAGAGGTTCCGACATATTAAAAAAAAAAAAAAGCCTTGCTGTGAAAGTGAATGCATACTACCTAGTAACTAAAAACAGGTACTTATAGATGAGTAGATTCATTTTATATAGAACAAAAAGATGGAAAGGAAGCTACCAATACCAGGGCAAGAGTTATGGTATAATGGTACTATTACTTGGGGGCTGAGAAGAAATGCAGAAATAAAATATGAAATGACATTGCATCACATAAAAATATTTCCCAAATGTTTGCAAGTACCGCTTCAGACTTCGAGTAACTTTTCTGTATCACCTTATTACACTTCAGAAAGTAGAGATCATCCCCAGATGCTATTATAAATGAGACAAACATTTTATTCATTTCCCAGAATTAACCTCATCAAACAGATCATTAATGTACACACTGTGAATATGTTGAGAACATGCACCATGTCAACTGTTTTGCTGAGCTTCATCTACACTCTTCCTCATAAGGGATATTACTTGGGCTGGCTCAGAAGCTCCAAACACTGAACTTCCTGCAACAATGCAGTTTGCTCCGGCCGAAGCTGCTACATCAATGGTTGAAGGCCCTAAACCGCCATCAACCTGAAAAATAAAGTATTCGTTTCGATTAGTTGTTGCTTCAAAACAAAAACCAACCCAAAGACACATGCATGCACAGAGACTAACCTCTCTCTAAAGGACCTCTGGGAGATTTAAAATACAAAGAGGAACACAAAAGTTAATGCAAACCAAATTGAGGGTAAAAGCTACAGAACGTGAGGAATCCTAAAAACTGATTGTGCAAAAGTTTAAGAACAAATGAAAAAGAAACATCTCTATAATTTTAGCAATGCTTACAAAATCTACAAAATTTCAGAGTTCTTATCACCAGGATTCTAGTAGCTATGCTGAACAAATAGACAGCATAATCTGAGTATAATCATGAAATGACATGGCCACGAGACAGAAAAATGGAAACAAGAATTATATATATATGAGAAATTCTATTTGCAGTCCCCAAGTGGGGACTGCGTGTCAGACCTTTCATTAAATAGGAAAAAGCACCATTTTGGGAGGATATTAGTGTAATTTTAAAATGTTTTTAAAGACAAAACTGTTCAAGTTTGCATGAGCAGTCCCTATTCGGGGACTATACGTAGACTAACTCTATATATATACCCTAGAAGACAATCAATTACAATGAGTTGCCAGGAGAAAAACAAACAAAGAAGAGTTGGCTCACCTCAATATCAAGCGTTGGGTACTTCTTTCTCAGCACACGAACCTGGATAAAAAAATGAGAGAAAAGTCAAGAAATGAACAAGAGATGCAGTTGAAAGAAGTACAAAGTTTAAGGGAACCTTTTCCATCATCTCTGGCATGAACTTTTGTCCACCAAATCCAGGTTCTACAGTCATTACAAGGACCATTTCCACAGGATTTTCACCTTCAATCTGTGGATTGAGGAAAGACATCATATTCATTTTAGAACCCTCTGCATAAGTATTATGCTGCTACTCAATTGTACACACAGTAGGGTCATCTTGGTAAGGTTGAATGTCATCATGATTAGCTAATTCAATACAAATCAAACTCAAACTAAATAATCTGATAACATGAGAATCAGAGGAAATTATACCAGAGGATAAACTTCCTCAATGGGTGTCCCAGGCTTTAATGCCACCCCAGGCCTCATGCCCTTTGACTTAATCTTTTGGACTAGTTCTTGCCAATTTTCTGCAAGAAGCACCATAAGATTACTTTGCTTCAGAAGAAAGGCATATTCGTATGGAACAAGGTAAGTAATACAAAATAAAGCAAAATAAATTACGCTGGAAATCATAACCCACCTTTGGATACCTCAACGTGAAATGTAAAACCAGAAGCACCAGCTTTTCCCATAGGTTCAACATAATCAAGAGGATTTGTGACCATGAGGTGGCAATCCAGGTAGGCCCTGTAAGAGATGAAAATAAAATTTGATCTACTTATGCTACTAATCTTGCAGCCAAATAAAAACCTGACTTTGGAAAAGTTTGAAGTAGTGAAGGCAAAGAAGGAGTTACGTTGTGTGCTTTCTCAAACTCTCAATGACCGGAGCACCAATAGTTAGATTTGGGACAAAGTGCCTGCAGGAGATGGGGAAAAAACATCAACCAATTCACAGGTTACAAATGCAAATAACTTACAGCATGTCCTAATTATCACAAGCATCAAGGGCAATAAATGAGACCAATTTGGATTAACGAACCATCCAATTTGTGCACTAATAATACCAGATTAAAAGAATTATATAACGACAGGAGCTAAGACCACATGGAACTATCTGCAGTATATCAGGCCAGACAGTTACTTGACTTTTAAAAACCCAAATGCCAAACTAGCTTTCATACTGTTAGTACCAAAAAATAAAAACTAGTCTCAAAATCTTTGTCCAAAGAATTTCAAACTGCCTCGAGCCATGATCCTACTGCGTGTCACATTTTTAACCAAGGCAACCATATTACAATCCTCTCTCTTCTTCAAAATCTAATACCCTCTCAATTCCAGATATAGAGAACCCTCCATCAATATAACCTTCATGTCATTCACACACACATATCAAATGAAATTATTGCATACAAACAGATTTTATGTAAAAATCGCATACTACATAACCTTACCGTTTTGCATACAAGCAGTCATTACGTAATGGGTTTTCATGCCTAAACCTTTATTGGGACAACAATACCGATGGAATCAACTAGTGCAAAATCATCGCATCGGAATTTAAGAACTCTATAGAGAAAAAAGAAAATAACCGCAAAATCCGAAACCCAGACGCAAGAAGCCAATTCGAGAAAGAGGCAACGAAACATACCCATCCTGCAAAACGAAAGGAAATAGATGTTAAAAGATATTGAACAATAATCAAGTCGCTACCACGGATACAATAGTACTAAAAATAACGAGAGATTTTAACAACTTTGGGGTTGAATCTAGCACAAGTACCATGATATCCATATGGAGCCAGTCGGCACCACAGCGGACCATGCGACTAGCCTCCGATGCCAGATTGGAGAAGTCCGATGATAGCATAGACGGTGCTATTTTCGCCGCAACAACCATTTTTCCGGCTCAGGCTTAACGAATAACCGATGATTCTTTCTTCTTCTTCTTCGATCGCCTGAGAATAACTAGTCCAAAGGAAAACGATAGGAGATGGAGAGAGAAGGGTTGGTGAGAGTCGTTTGAGCGGCGTCGTTTCAGGGGCCCCTTTTTATTTTTTTGGAACTTTTGGATCGGCATTCTTATCATTGCTCAGTGCTCACCTACTCGTCCACCTGAATAGTCAGTCTGTTTTTGTTGTATTCCAACTTCGCCCCAGTTTCCCTATTAAAACGAATTATTAAATTTCTCATTTTATTTCCTAAATTTACACTTTATTTATAATTTCTATCTCATCACTTATTAAAGAGAAGAGAAATGCTAAGTTAGCGATAGTTTAACTGATAGTTTGATCATGTCAAGATTTTTAGATTAATTGGCAAAATTTTAGTTTTTCATTAAAAGAATTAAGGATCGAATCATTTCTCTTATGTATAAAAAATAAATAAAAACCTGATAATTTGATCGATTATTTAAAAAAAAAAAAAATAAGGATTAAAGAAATAGTTATTGATAAATTTGTATATTTTATTATAAAAAAATATTCTAAAAAATAAAAATTAAAAAATATTAAATTACTTATATGTCCTACTATCAATTATCGATACAGAACTCCTTATTAAATTATGGTAATAATTTTGATAATTTAGAATCTTGTAAAAAGAAATATTTAGATAGTGAAATGAGATGAGATGATTTTAGATGAGTTGAATAAAAATTGTTAAAATATTATTTTTTAATATTATTATTATTTTGATATTTGAAAAAATTGTATTATTTATTATATTTTATGTAAAAATTTAAAAAAATTATAATGATGAGATAAAATAAGATGAAACTATATCTATATCTAAACATGCCTAAATCTCACTCCAAAATCTTTGTCTAGACTCTAGACTTGAGTAGATGTTCAATATTGTTAGACCCAAAAAAGAGAAAGCAGGCAGAGGTCAAATTTATAAGTATTTGGAGGGTAAGACAGGAAATAGCCGATTTCTTTTTAAAATCTGCCACAGTAGTTTCGATTTCTTTTTTAAAAAGGGTTAGGCTTTGTCGAGTGTTTAGCTAATCAAGGACTTGATTTTATTTCTCTCTATGACGTTGTTATGATTCTCTTCATTAGGTTGCAAATGGTGTTAATAGATTTTGGTCACTTTAGGTTCAATTTGATTGCCATTTCTTGTTAGTTTTGCTGAATCTTGGATTTGTTGGCTTAATATGTGGGATTTTTGTAGCACTAAGGCTACTCCAGTCTCCCTGTTCTGTTCTCCTAAAAACCTAGCCACCATATAGGGATCAGTTGCATCTTTCGAGGAGTACAAAGTTCATATACTTCAATTTAGAATGGGGAAAAGTTCAATCCAACAATCATTATTGTTGACGTCGTGTTTTGTGGGCATGGACAAATCTCCGCGGTCAGCGCCGCGATGCGAAGAATTTGGGGTCCTTGACGATGTTTCGGTGCGGCTGTACGGAGGCGATTCGTACATCCACGGGGGTGAGTAGAAAATAAATGCAGTAAAAAAAGTTGACACCAAGATTTACGTGGTTCGGCAATATGCCTACGTCCACGGACGTTTTGGGAGGGAAATCTCCTCTATAATATATCTATTTACAATCACTCATGAAACCTCATATCTCACTGTACAAAGTAAGTTGGAGCTCCCGTCAATCCTCAATCCTCTACTCTTCTGTGTATTATCTTTGTTCGTCCCAGTCCCTTCCTTTTCTCTCTATCCATCTCTCAATTAGTTCTCCTTCTTCCATCCTAAGTTCTCAGTTAGTCCGTTCGTCATCTGTCCTCTCCCCTTTATATATTTTTCTAACCTTTCACTGTACATGCCAGCCTGTTATGAAGTGACTGGTCTCCTTTGCGTGTTCTACTTTGATTTCTTCTCCTGACCTCCTGATACATGCACCCCCCCATATCTTCCTTTTCTGCCTCTTGTCTCCTTCTGACATATGCAGCCCCCATTCTCCTTTCTTATCCCCTCTTTTGTTTCTTGTGATGATTTAGTGGGCTGGGCCCAATTTATGGGCCATGGGTTTTTCTCCCCCCACAGTGAGATATGAGGTTTCATGAGTGATTGTAAACAGATATATTATAGAGGAGATTTCCCTCCCAAAACCCCTGTGGACGTAGGCATATTGCCGAACCACGTAAATCTTGGTGTCAACCTTTTTTACTGTATTTATTTTCTACTCACGCCCGTGGATGTACGAATCGTCTCCGTACAGCCGCACCAAAACATCGTCAAGGACCCCAAATTCTTCGCATCGCGGCGCTAACCGCGGAGATTTGCCCATGCCCGCAAAATACGACGTCAACAATTATAAATGACATTATGTGGGTAAGGTTTGGGATCTTGAGAAACTCCACTAATTTAGACCTTTTCATAAGTGACCAGCTCAGAGTTATTTATTATGTGTAATGCTTTGAAACGTCTCTCTATGACCCTATTTGGGCTGACAAGTTTTAACATGAAATTATAATACTATAAGCCAGTTTAGTTTACCCTAGAGAATCATTGCCTATTATTAATCAATGTATCTATGTTTTGTGTATATGTAGAGTTGCTTCTGTTAGCTCTCTCCCTTACAATGATTATTTACTGCTCGTTTATCTTGTTCTATAACCAGGCGCCCCCAATTAAGAACTCCACCCGAGACCAAGCCAAAAGCCACAACAAACAAGAAGGAAGATGATGAGGATAATTGGATCTGCCTGAAGAGGGAGACATCCCCTATTAACTGCATTCAACGTGCCTTCAATTTAGAAAACTCTTCACCTTTTGAGTGCAAGAAACTCTTGGTCCATGTAAATGGCATGAAGTGAATCCTGTTCTGTGACGGAATGCATTATCTCCCCTTTTGCGTCATTGTTTATGTATGAGATTTTCATTTTTGCATCCATATGAAGGCACTTTATCGTGTTAGGTACTTTTATCTATCACATAAATAGGAGGGTTACCAAATGTCAGGAATAAGGAGGGAGACTTCCTTTGGAAAATAACACTTTCTTTTACCTTTCTCAACTGAAAAATTGCTCAACTGATAATTAACAATGTCTTTGGAGGGCTTAAAATATTGAAGAAGCCCATTCTGAATAAACAGGCCCAAATATAAAGGGAGTCCAACAAGAAAGGCCCTTGGCCAAGCTTGAGAAACCAGAGTATCAAGAGCCTGACCAGGTCAAAGATATGCATGTAACCGCTTACGAGAGAGTAGGGATCCCATGCAGATACGTGACCATTTCAACCACAGGGTGCACCCCGGAAACTCGGATCCACACCGATAGATTTTTGTATCAGTTAAGCATAATGGCATAATCCTATATATACCAGGTAAATCTTAATAGCCGGGGATCTTGATTTTTCCTTTAAATGATAAGTTTTTTCGAAACTCTAACTGACTTAAGCATCAAAGCGTTTCCAGGCGAACCAGGCCGACTCTACTTTGATCCTTGCAGGTTGACGGTTTAGACTGGAAGTGAGACACGTCCGATTCATTGGCACTGTTTGTGGGATCCGTGTTTGATTATTTACGTGGTTCTCACATGCCAACTGTAACCCATTCAGTAATAAGCCGAGTAATGGATCCGTCTACCGAAGCACGACTGGTAGCAGCCTAGGAAAAGTTGAAGCAAGCCTTGGAGGCAGTGGAGGCCTTGCAAAAGGAAAATAACGACCTATGGCGGAGGAATGCTGAATCTAACAACACCGCCGTACCCGCCCATAATGAACAAGGGGAGAGAGAAGAACCATCCAATATGGAGTCGAACCTGGGACGAACGGAGAAGGAAAATATGCATGATGAATTGAATGAACTAGCAGAGAAATATGAAGAGATGGTAAAGAAGATAGGAGGATCTTCCTCGGTTGAATGCCTACTTGGCAAGACAGATCTGCCATATAGTGAACGAATTATGGCCGTACCTCTCCCATCAAAGTTCAAAGTGCCCCAGATAGACCTGTACGGTGGATTCAAAGACCCGATGGATCATCTGGAAAACTTTAAAACCCATTTACACTCCACGGCTTTCCCGGCGAGATAGTATGTCGGGCTTTTCCGTTAACTTTAAAAGGGACGGCGAGAGGATGGTTCGGAACTCTCCAGCCAAGATCAATCGACAGTTTCGAATAACTGGCTAAGCAGTTCTTGACACAGTTCATACCCAGCTGCCTATCTGTTAACAGTTAAGCAAGGAGAAGATGAAGACCTGAAGACCTACCTCACCCGTTTCAACAAAGAACGTTTGATAACGGACGACCAAGATGAGAAGATCACCTTGGCCACCCTCCTAGGCGGGATATAGCCCCAGAGTCCTTTTATGACGGAACTCGCCAGAAAGACTCCATCTACTCTCAAGGACTTCATGGACAAGGTGGATGACTTTGTCAATGCTGAGGATACACTGCAAGCTCTGGTCAACCCAAGGAAGGCGAACAACATGCCTGAAAAGAGGGGCAGACATACTGATAGAAAAATTGGTGTTAGTCGACAGGAGAAAAGGCCGGATTACAACCCCAAGCTTATACATAATAACTTAAATGTGCGGGAAGACGAAAAGGAAAGGGAAGAACGTCTCCAGACCAAAACGAGTGGACGTTATTGCAAATACCACCAAACTGGGTCCCACTGGATCGAAGACTGCACGACCATGAAAAAAAGAGTGGTAGAAATGGCAGGAACCGGCGAATTGGAACGAATGATAGTAGAACGTTCAAAGCCAAGAATGCGCCATGAAGCCAGGCGAGAAACCAGAAGAAGTAAGAGTCTTGAATGACAGCACAGAGCGCCCAGCCGCCAAAATGATGGGAACAGGGCGACCTCCAGGGGCGAAAGGAACAGGCCGCCCATAGGCGAAATTTGAACCATTGCAGGAGGATTCGCAGGAGGCGACGTGTCCACATCCAGCCGAAAGGCATACGCACGTAAGGCCAAATACGAAGAAATCTATGCGGCGGACAGAGCCACCAAGCAACCAAGGCTAGGTGATGGCAGAATGACGATTTCTTTCGGGGAGGCAGATCGAGAAGGGATATTATACCTGCATGACGATGCGTTGGTAATCACTCTCGTGATAGCCAACTACACTACGAGGCGGGTATTGATTGAAAACGGAAGCTCAGCTAATATACTGTTCTGGGAAGCATTTGTGAAAATGAAAATCGATGTCAGTAGACTAAGACCTTCCCCAACACCGTTGAAAGGTTTTTTCGGAGACACCATCCTGCCCGTAGGAACTATCACCCTCCCGGTGACCGCCGGATCTGGAGCACGGACAACTACAACTATGACCGACTTCTTGGTGGTAAAAGCGCCATCTTCTTACAACGCTATACTTGGGAGGCCAACACTTAACCAACTCTGAGAGGTGACTTCCACATACCACCTTAAGATGAAGTTCTCAACTGACAATGGGGTAGGGGAGTCACAAGGCGAGTAGGCTCTAGCACGTGAGTGTTATATGTAGGAGCTCAGGAAAGGTCGTGAGGAGGTGTGTACGATAGCAGAACAGGACGAGGACCTAACCCCTCCTTTTCCTCCCTTAATAACGGTAACCCTAATAGAGGATGTGGAAGTTCGGGATGAGCAGAGCCAGCAGCATGCTGAGGTCAACGAGCCGTTAGAACTCATAGCATTATACCCCAACTGCCTCGGGTCGACAACACTCATTGGGACTAATATGCCACTGGCGCAAAGAGAGGCATTGAAATAATTGTTGGTCGAGTATAGGGATGTCTTAGCATGAAACCATGAAGAAATGTCTGGTATAGATAATGAGATCATCGAGCACCGTTTGGGTGTGGACCCCGCACATAAAGCCGTACGCTAGAAGAGAAGGTCATTCAGTGCAGAAAAGTATGTCGCCATTAAGGAAGAAGTAGAAAAGTTGCTCGCCGCCAGCTTCATCAAAGAGTTTCATTACCCAAAATGGTTATCCAATGTGGTCATGGTGAAAAAAGGGAATGGAAAGTTGAGAATGTCCAGGGATTTTACTAATCTAAACAAAGCATGCCCCAAAGACAGTTTCCCCCTGCCACGCATTGACGTAATTGTGGATGCAACAGTAGGACACCATATATTGAGTTTCATGGAAGCCTACTTAGGTTATAATCAAATACGGATGTACCCAGCGGACAAAGAAAAAATCTCATTCATAACAGACCGAGGGTTGTACTACTATCAAGTTATGCCGTTTGGTTTGAAAAATGCAGGAGCAACATATCAAAGGCTAGTGAATCGAATGTTTAAGGAGCAAATTGGCAAATCCATGGAAGTCTACGTAGATTACCTTTTAGTAAAAAGAAAAGAGCCTGCCCAACACCTAGACGACCTGAAGACAGCCTTCGAAATTCTACGTCGATACAGAATGAGACTGAACCCTGCAAAGTGTGCTTTCGGGGTAGAGTCCGGGAGGTTTTTAGGTTACATTGTATCTGAAAGAGGGATCGAGACCTCCCCAGAAAAGATAGCCACTATACTCAATATGAAGCCACCCAAGAACCTGAACGAAATCCAGCAGTTGGCTGGCAAGGTAGCCACCCTAGGGAGGTTCATCGTTAGATTAACAGACAGATGCCTTCCTTTCTTCCGAGTACTGCGGAAAGCGCACCCCTGGAATGAAGAATTCAACGAGGCATTTGAAAAGTTGAAACAACACTTGGCCAGTCCGCCACTTTTGAGACAACTACAGAAAGGCGATGTGCTTTACGCCTACCTAGTGGTTTTTCCAAACGCTGTATCAGCTGTCCTAATAAAAGAGGTAGGAACAACTCAACATCCAGTGTATTATACTAGTCGAGCCCTCAGGGGGCCGAGGTAAGATACCCAAAGATCGAGTTACTAGCCTTTGTCCTTGTGACGGCGGCTAGAAAACTTCACCCGTATTTCCAAGCCCACACCATAAGAATACTTACGGAGGCCCTACTAGCAAAAATTTTGAAGAAACCAGACGTTTCGGGAAGATTAATTGGGTGGTCGATAGAACTAAGCGAACTCGATCTAGAGTTCGAGCCAAGGAGGGCGCTCAAGGGACAGGCATTGGCAGATTTTGTAGCAGAATTCTCAGGCTTCCCCCAGGAAGACACGGTGGTCCCAACGGGAAAGCCATGGATACTTTTCGTTGATGGCTCATCCTGCAAAGCGGGTGGGGGTCTGGGGATACACCTGGGAAAACCCGATGGCCAAGGGCAATATTATATGGCGACGTTGGCTTTTAAAGTAAAGAATAACGAAGCAGCATATGAAGCACTCGTAGCAGGACTTTCCATAGCCGCCAAGATGGAGGCAACCGAGGTAGAGGTCAAGTTGGATTCTCAAGTAGTTGTAAATCAAGTTCTAGGCTTATATGTAACGAAAGGGAAAAAATTGAAGAAATATTTGGAGCGTGTATAGAAAGCATGAGACCACCTCTCGTATTTCAGCATAACTTAGATCTCGAAGGCAGAAAACGAAGTGGCGGATAGATTGGCAAGGGATGCATCGGGGATGGACGAAGCACCTCTTCCATGGCAAGTGGAACACAGAGTCATTGAAGTCCCAGCCATTGGGATAGAGGTAAACGTTTTGAGTACCAGCATCCTTGAATGGACGAACGAAGTGGTTAAATATCTAGATGAGGGAAAGCTTCCAGAGACAAAGGAAGAGGCGAGAAAAGTAAAGAGGTTAGGTTCCTACTCATTGACGGGGTCATTTATAAAAGGGGCTTCTCCGCCCCATTACTGCTATGCATTTTCACCCAAGAAGCTCAATATGTCCTAGCAGAAATACATGAAGGAATATGTAGAAACCATTCAAGTGGAAAGACTTTGGCAAGGAAGGCGATGATGGTGGGATACTACTGGCCCAACGTATTGAGGGATGCTCAAGCATTCAGTAGGAAGTGAGACACGTCCGATACATTGGCGCCGTCCAGGTTCAGGGCGGTTGCTACTTCGGCGTCCAGTTCACTCCCCTCACCTGACCTTCCATAACAGGAAACTCAGAAATGAGAGTAATTGACAGTAAATGCGCCGGTGAGGGGGGATTAGCAAGGAAAGTGTCAGCCAGATCAAATAGGGCCATGCTAGCCAGATTCTTGGCGTTTAGCAGGCTAAAAGACCGCGGCTTCACAGAAGAGTTGCGGGATGATGGAAGGGCAGCAAGACCTGGTGGGGAGGGTCTTTGAGCCTGGACGCCTCCCGAACACACAACAGTTTCCACCTGCTGCCAAACGGGCGATTGCGTCTGGGCGCCCTCCGAAGCCGCCATGGCTTTCTTTCGCAGAGGTGAAGAAGAAAGGGAGCCTTCAAGGCGAGCCCTTTTTTGGCTCGCACCATCATTCATCTTTTTGCTCTTTATCTCTCTCCTCTCCTCGCCACCTTTCTTCTTGGGCTTTTTCTTTGTCTTTTTAGCTCCTTCTTGTTTGGGGCTGCTATCTTCCTCATGCCTAGCAGAGGGTTTTGTCTTCTCATAAGGTTTCTTGATGGAAGAAGGAATCAAGTTCGAAATCATGAATTTACGCCCTTGAGCCTGGGAACGGTCGGGAGTTACCAAGAAACGGTAGATATTGTCAGGCGTCAGTAGAAGGTCGGACCACACTTCTTCCTCATGGGTCGCGGCCCAAGAACGAACTATCTCAATACGGGACAACTCCTGACACGATAGAGGCGGCATGGTTGCCCATATGACCTTGTCCTCAGGAACAGGGCGCCAGATCGCCCTAACAGGAAAATCTCTGGGTACGGGCCTCCCCAGCAGGAAAATCCCAGCCCGTACCAGTAATAAAGAAAAACTTGGTATTCCAAACCACCAATAATAAAGAAAAACTTGGTATTCCAAACCTTAGCATTGGAATGGCGGCTCTCAAGATAGGCCAGAGCAGTTATTTTATCCTTCTTACGGAAGCTAGCAATGTTGCCCTTATCAAACAGAAGATGATAAAAGGACAAAAATTCTCGAGCTATTAAGTTAGGGTAAACATCTCCAAGAGGTTCCAGGACCATGTGATAAACAATACAGGCGTAAAGGAAGGTGCTGTACGAGTGAGGATGGAGCTGGTCGGGGGCCAACTCGAGCAAATCTAAAATATCACGAAGAGGACGGCAGAAGGAGAGTTTCAAACCATGAGAAAACATGGCAGAAAACAACGCAGTCTTGCATGTGTAACCCTCATCATCACAGCATCCCCATGAGGGAATCAGTATGTTGGCATTTTCAGGAATGCCGAACTCTTCTCGAAGGCCAGGAAGATTTTTCTTCCGGAAAGCAGAACGCCATCCATGACCTTCAAAGACTGTGCCCTTCGAGACAAAAAAAGGTGGATTGGAGGAACCGCCCTAGCCAACCATTGAAGTTAAAAGAAAGAATGAGCAAGAAAGCAATGAAAGTAAAGCAGGAAGAGTGGCAAGAACAAGAAAGGAGGCACAAACGAAGAAATGCAAGGAAAAGCAAACAAAGAAGGAAATAAAAGAAATAAGAGATGAGATATTTAAAGAAAAGCAAGCACAGAATGCCAACAGTCTTAAACATCATGACCTGACACTAAGGGCAGAAGTAACCGTCACACGGAAACCTTCTCTTTTCTCGCCACGTCAACAGGGAAAATGAGTTTTTCTCTTTAAAAAAAAAAAGGAAAGAGGAAGGGAAACGACGCAAGGATACGAAGGGTTGGCCGGAACCAACTAAGCATGTGCGAATGGGCCTATCCTGGAACGGACCTATTTTGGAAATCCATAGCCATCCAACATGCCAAGCCCACCACACGAGCCTATAATCGAAAATCCCCAGCAAATACCACAGAATAACTTATAAAGGGACAACACCAATAGATATATAATTCTCTACGCCATAAGGCGAAGAGAATTAGCAGGGTGACTTGAGGGCTTATAATATTGAAGAAGCCCATTCTGAATAAACATGCACAAATATAAAGGGAGCCCAACAAGAAAGGCCCTTGGCCAAGCTTGAGAAACCAGAGTATCAAGAGCCTGACCAGGTCAAAGATATGCATGTAACCGCTTACGAGAGAGTACGGATCCCATGCAGATATGTGACCATTTCGACCACAGGGTGCACCCCAGAAACTCAGATCCACACCAATAGATTTTTGTATCAGTTAAGCATAATGGCATAATCCTATATATACCAGGTAAACCTCAATAGCTGGGGATCTTGATTTTTCCTTTAAATGCTAAGTTGTTTCGAAACTCTAACTGACTTAAGCATCGGAGCGTTCCTAGGCGAACCAGGCCGACTCTACTTTGATCCTTACAGGTTGACGGTTTAGACTGAAAGTGAGACACATCCGATACAGTCTCCTAAATGTTGGCTTCTAAAGAGGGCTCTTGAATTAACTTTTACGGTATAATGGAAAATAAGCAAGAAAATCTCAGGTAAAGTCGATTGATATGGTATGAATAGCTCGTCTAAGGCCTCAGCCCAATTGCTCATCTAGGGAGGAAACTTCTCTTCAGCCAGTAAGGTTTTTTTTTTATGATTTTTTTTAATTATTTTTGTAGTAAATACTACATCAATACTTGTAAAAAGGAAAACATGGTATCGGTAAAAAAGAAAAAAAAAGTTATCCTAATGAAAAAATCTATTTGTAAATCTATTTGTAACTTTTTTTTTTTTTTTTTTTACACAGTACTCAACACATCATTCATGTAAAAAATTTCCACATTATTTATACTAACAAATGATTGATGTTTTGATTTGTTATCCGAATATCACTAGAACTCGGAATCAGTTGTTACTGATGGTTAGAACGAGGATGGCAATGGTGGGTCCAATTAGTTACGTGAATCAAGGCAGGCTTTTTTTTTTTTTTTAAAAGAAATGAACTGTAAAAATCTTAATAGATAAGTCCCAATAGAGACAAGTTTTGCCCAATTTCTTTATAAAAAATAAAATTTTATGTTGAAAAAGTGTAAAAGAATCTACTCTTTTATTTTTTAGCAGGATATTTTTTTTTTACAGAAAAAATATGTATATAATTTGCCTATTTGTAGCTAATATTAATTTTTTAATTTTTTAATTTTTATATATCAAGGCAGGTTTAAGAAAAGAAAAGTTTACCTTTTCGGAGAAATGGATATCTTTAATTGTGTTTAGATGTTGAGCTGAGCTCAATTCTTTATACATAATAGTGAGTTGAGTAGTGAAAGAAGTTATGTGTAACTCATCTAAACTAAGTTTAAAGTGTGTTTATATGTTAAAATGAATTTAATACTTTTTATAAAAAGATGAAAAATCTCATGTATAAAGATGTGTTAATTAAAAAAAAGTTGTGGGTCCTATATGTAAAGAGGTTTTGAGTTGAGATGAATTTAATAATTTGAGAATTGAATATTTAGATGTTAAAATCAACTTAAAATTAGATTGAAGTCAGCTAAACTCAAGATTCTTGCAACCAAACGCAAATAGTTTATACCCAAACGGTCCAAAGACATAAAAGCATAAAGAAGCTGCAAGTAACAGTTCTTTTATGCAACTTCCTGGAAGGCAAGGGGCAGCCAATCAGGACGACTTTCTTTAGATG
Organism: Pterocarya stenoptera; assembly: GCA_003123785.1. Classification (NCBI taxonomy): domain Eukaryota; kingdom Viridiplantae; phylum Streptophyta; class Magnoliopsida; order Fagales; family Juglandaceae; genus Pterocarya; species Pterocarya stenoptera. Next base: position 23,575 of record QEOT01123644.1, read on the forward strand.
GCTGGCTAATCTTAAAGGCCCGTGTGGAAAATTTTCAAAGTCTTCGTTACAGAACCAGAATTCGTTCGAATGGCTAAAAGCTTCCAATCTCACCTCAATATTTAAAAATTACAAGGTGTTTTAGAAATAATTTTCATCTTATCTAATTTTCTTATTAAACATCATTCAAACAAAAATATTTTCAAACTAATCTTTATAATTTTTTCAAATTTTTAAATAAAAAATAAAATAAAAATCAATTTTTTTAAATCTCAAAATAAAAATTATATTAAAATAAAAATTTAATTTTTTTATTGTTTTTTATTAAAATTTTCTATTTTATTTCCCTTCTCATGCTACAGTCACATGCTACTAAATTTTTCTTTAGATGTGACATATTACTTTGATCCTGGCCATCAAATAAATCCTAGCCGTCAAATAATGTGACATATATTATTTAATGGTCATGGCCAGGATCAAAGTAATGTGTCACATCTCAAACATCTAGCCCACATTACTTTGATCCTGGCCGCGGCCAAGATCAAAGTCATTTAATGCTATCTAGCAGTACTCGCGGCCAAGATCAAAGTCATTTAATGCTATCTAGCATTACTTTGGTACTGGCCATCAAATAATAGGGCAGGGTCAAACTAACGTTAGATAACATCTAGATGTTCACTTGTAAGATATCTTATGTTCTGAACATCTAGATGTTATTCTTTCGTTCCATCAAAAAATAAAAAATAAAAAGATGTTTTGGATCTGGCCATTATTTGATAGCCAGGATCAAAGTAATGTGTCACATTTATTGGCTAGGATCTGTTTGATCCTGCTGGCCAGCGTGGCAACTAAAGAATACTGTAGACTTGCTCGTGTCCTTAACCCCCGTAGGCTGTAGCAATATATATGCAAGCGCTGTAGGACTGAAATTGGGATCAGAGAACAAAGCGAAAATGGAGGACGAAAACAACTTCGAATCTTCGTCAGGAGCGGCGGCTAGTAGTTTAATTTTGCAATGTTTTATTTCCTCTTTGGTTAATGAGTTGTAAGGAATAATTTATATTAATGTACTTAACATAAGCTGCATCAATCGATATGTTTCATTACTGGTCCCGTTTTGAGGTCGCTATCGTCAATACTGTTTAGACCAGTTTTGAGGTCCCGTTTTGAGGTCGCTATCGTCGATACTGTTTTTTAATTTTTTTTTTAATTTTTCTTTGAATGACACCATCAACAAAGAGTAAAGACTCTTATTTAAAGCGAGAGCAAGGAAAGAACTAGCAGAGTTCATTCCCAAGCGCTGCATTACTGAAATTGGCACACAACACGGGGGGATCAGAGAAGAAAGTGAAAATGGACGACGAAAACAACTTGGCCAACCTTCGTCAGGAGCGGCGGTTAGTATTTTAAAAACAGATATCACTGCTGCTTTAATTTTGCAATGTTTTTTGTCCTCTTTGGTAAATGAGTTGTAGGAATGATTTATATAAATGTAGTTAACATAAGCTGCATCAATGGATATGTTTCATTCATCTTTCTCATTCATTAACTGCTTCTTGTATATTTCGTTTCTTCCATAAACTGCTATTTCTTTATCTTCCCAACAAAATCAAGCTTTGAATGCCCAAAGCGTGACAGCCGGTGGCAACCCGACTTCGGCCACATCTATTGCTCTTTAAAATATGATCTTCACTGCTATAAATATTAAAAGGATATTTAAGAAGTGATATTTTTAGTACAACGTGTCTTATTTAAAATTTAAGTCTTTTTCTCCTTCAAATAACCCCTCGAGTTTATTCTGAGTGAGAAAGAAAGTCTCTCTATTCGTCCATCACGTTGGCGTGCATAATGTGAAAATATAAATTTAATTAAAACCATAATTATTATTATTTTTTATTAAAAAATTGTAATAATTAAATGTGATGAGATCAGATCATATCATATGAATTATAAAAACAAACAAGCCTAAAAATGAAGATCAACCGTCTAAGCTGTATTTGGATGTTGGAGTGAGTTGAGTTGAAATAATAAAATATTATTGTAATATTATTTTTTAATATTATTATTATTTTGAGAATTGAAAAAATTAAATTATTTATTATATTTTGTGTTAAAATTTAAAAAAATTATAATAATGAGTTGAGATGGATTTAGGAATTATTCGACGTAGTGGGGAGATCTTTGTTTATTCTTCTTCTTCTTTTTTTAAATTGATTTATATATTTTTTAAACTCTTATTATGTAAAATTTACTTGATTCAAAAAAATAAAATAGTTTTTGAATTAAATAATGATTTTTCGTGGGGCAGTCTGTGACTTCCGCGTGTTTCCCCCACTTGACCGTGGTGAAAGAAAAGCTAAGAAAACTCCTCCACTTGAGCATAGCACAAGATATTATTGAAAACTTGGGAATTTTTAAGGGTGAGTTTGGATGTTGAAGTGAGTTGAGTTGAGTTGAGTTGAGATGATAAAATATTGTTAGAATATTATTTTTTAATATTAAAGTTGTTTTGAGATTTGAAAAAATTGAATTGTTTATTATATTTTGTATTGGGATTTGAAAAAGGTGTAATGATGAGTTGAGATGAGTTGGAATGAGTTGTACATCCAAACGAAGCCCGCTTCACAAGTCATCCCATCATATTTCAATATTCAAATATTACATACATAAAAAATTTTCATTTAATCATTACATAATATTATATTATAACATCTTAACAAAATATTAAAACAATTACAAATACAAAATACAAGAAATAAAAAACAATTCAACTTTTTCAAATCCTACAATAAAAATATATTAAAAATTAGATTATTACAATATTTTAATTTTATAACTTTTTCATTTAACTTTTTCTCTCTCATTTTTTTAAAACTCTATAAAACATATTAGTTCAAACATTTCACTACTATTCATAAGTCATTTCATCACTATTCACATATTATCTTATCTCATCTCACTATCCAAACGAGACAATAGAGATAAATTCTTCAATAAATTTTGCATTAGAGTTCGTAAAAAAAAATAGATTGAGTTGAAAACTTGATTAAAATTAATTTTTTTAAGAATTTTTAAAATTGTATTAATTTTTGTGTCTGAATATATATTGAATGAAAATTTGAAATAAAATATGTTTTTGAGATTTATTATATCTTTAGAATGAAATTATGAGAAAAATAAAAAAATTTCCAAAAATATTTTATTATCAAAGAAGATCTCAAGTCTTGGATAAGGCAGAACAGAAGAAGCATTTGATCGACAGTATGTGTGATTCTTTGCTTAATTAAAATTACAACTATTCTTGTTTTCTCCCCTATATTATATTGAATTCCAATGCTAAGTTAGAAAGGTTATGCGACTGTTAAATTACTTATTACCTCTAAACTTAAAATGAGTTGGAAGATGTAAATTTAATTATATATTCGCTCTACCGAAAATGCAACTTTCTCTTAATTAGTAGACTTAACATTTAGAATATTTAATTTAAATTAGTGTGAAATGTAATTCCAATAATCAAATTTAAGATATCTATTATGATATTGTATTAAATCACTAATTGTTTCAAAATTCTAAATTAGTAAGGAGAGATTAAATTAATTATTTAGTTTATATTCTCATAGTCTCTCATTAACATCTTGTAGTAATCAAAAAGAGTTTTACTACTTACAAATTTGTTGTGCCGATATACTATTTGTTGTGATGCACATTATAGTTATAAAAATAATTATATTATATACGACACTCTTATATTATTATGAAAATATGATACTTTTCATTATCTTTGGATTATTATTTTTAAAAAGATAAATAAAAAAATATTGATAAATGTGTCATCTCATCATGATAAGATGTAATATTATTTTCCGTAGAAAAAAAGTTTAAAACATCCTTACATTTTATTAAGGACGTGGAACCAACATTAACATTGTGTTAGGCAAATTTTGCGAGCTAGGGCACATCTAAGATTCCTATCGTCCATGTGGCACTAATGGAGGTGGTCTTGAATTGATTTAGTTTATATGCTAATACAATCTATATGTTCAATATTGACTTGAAGAATATTTATTTGGCTAGCAAAGACAAAAATAATAGAGGAATTGAAAGGAAAATACACGTGCATAGGGGTGTATGATCAATTTGATGGTGGAAACTAGTGAACGTTTTATAGTCTTTGGTTTTTGTTTGCAGTGATGAGCAAGGAGGATTCCATGGTCTATCCATCCAATTCCTACTCGCCATCCAAGTTCTCAACCAAGTGTTGGTGAACCTTCTTCAAGTACAGAATCAGAACTCAACCTCCTCTCCATTCGAAACACACCGCACAATCATGTATCTTTTTATTGGAGTTATGTGTGTTTACTTCCTAGCATTGATGGAATTATACCGACACATTCCTAATGCTAGCTATCGCCATGCCGTGAGGCTTATTTGCTACGTCTCGGGTGTTCTTGCATGTACTTGTCTAGTATTAATCCTCTTCCCTACTTTTGGGTGGGTTATTTTAGCTCTATTCTCCTTAAGAATATTACCCGATCTATATCAACAGATTAAGAATATATATGATTCAATCCAGCAATATTTCAATCCAAATAATGTTGAAGCAGAATCAGGCCCTCAAGAAATTAACGGTAACTCAATGGAGCAAGAAGACGGCAATGGCGAGCCAACGGAGCAAGAGGATGGAGGGGTTTGATGCTGTCACGTGTGTGCTAGCTGCTGAGCAGGATTTCAAGACAAGTGGGCCGAGTTGGGGGTATTGTATTATTAATGCAAGGATAAGGCTTTAATACCAGTACTGCTTTAATTTATTCTGTAATAATTTGCTTTTAATATACTTATGTTACTTGCTTGAGATACATTTAGGACCGTTTGCATTCATAACTCTCCTTAATTCATCTCAACTCACCTCATCTTCATCATTATATCTTTTTCAAATTCTCACACAAAATATAATAAAAAATTTAACTTTTTCAAATCTCAAACCAACTTTCTCAAATTTCCACACAAAATATAATAAACAATTCAATTTTTTTAAATCTTAAAATAATAATAATGTTAAAAAATATTATTTTCTACTATTCACAAACCATCTCAACTCTTCTATCAATCCAAACGTTATTTTTTGGAAATGCACGAGATGTGATCTCAATTCGAGATGATTTTCTGGCAATGCAGATGAAGTAAAATTCATTTCAAGTTATAACATGAAAAGAAGATGAAAGTTGAAACCAAGTTGATGAAATACAGAGGCCAATTGCTGAGAGAGAAAAATATACAAGCCAATAATATGAATGCACATGGCCTTATTTTAGAATTCAGAGCATCTCTTGATTCGCCAGGCGAGTGAGTGAATCAAGATATGACGGTGAGTATATACACCAATACCTATAAAACTGCTAAAGATCATGTGAGTTCAAGCCCGTCGATTCAGTATTCCAGAGAAAGCGAGAGAGAGGATATCTTCTAAAACTTCACTGTCCTAACTCGTATTGCTCCAATGGAGGAAGAGTTCAGCCAAGTTACAGGTGCAAAAGCCACCCCCATATGGAAGGGGAAGTAGATGAAGAAGAAAGAGACCCAGAAATCAACCCACTAAACCAGTCACTTCTTAAGAGAAGCCGGACGCTTTCCTCCACTCCACTAGCCATGGTTGGAGCTAAAGTTTCCTATATTGAGAGCTTGGACTACGAGTAAATAGCTTAAAACATTACCATCTCCTTGTTCCAAGAATTTGGTTTTTTTTCCCCTTCCTTCTCTCGTCTTGTCTCTTTATTCTATGTTTGCGCCCATCTCTGAGAAACATTCATAGAGATGAATCTCAAAAGTCGCTTTGATGCAGGATCAATGAGAACGATCTATTCAAGCATGACTGGAGGAGCAGATCTAAGGTCCAAGTGTTGCAGTATGTATTCTTGAAGTGGACACTGGCATTCCTTGTTGGACTTCTTCCTGGTTTGATTGCTACCCTCATCAATCTTGCAATTGAGAACATTGCTGGCTACAAACTTCTTGCTATCGTTCACTTGATTCAGAAGAAAAGGTTCAATGTTATCTCTTCTGATCACCATCTAATTTTCAACATTTACAGCTCCTGTAATAAATGTTGCAACTTGCACACATGAGATTGAATGATCTATACTGAATTTTTTGCAGGTATTTGATGGGGTTCATCTATTTCACTGGGGCTAATTTACTTTTGACTATGGTTGCTGCTTTCCTGTGTGTCTGGTTTGCACCAACTGCAGCAGGGCCTGGCATACCTGAAATCAAAGCTTATCTAAATGGAGTTGACACTCCCAACATGTTTGGCGCTACAACATTGATTTTCAAGGTGGGCTTACTTTCATGTGTACCTGTATGTTTTTAATCACGGATCGGATGCTAAAACTAAAAAATCTGATTTGGGAGGAAAAGGTCTAGTGGGTTTTACCACAGGAACACCTCAATGCGGCTATCACTAGAATAAAAGTTTCTTCAGATGGTATTTAATTCCAATCAGAAATCAACTCTTGAGATCTACTCCTGATATCAGAGCACTCCTATTTTGTAAGGGTCGTCGAGATCCAAAATGGTGTTTAATATAAAATCTCATTCACCACGCTTTTTAGACCCAGAGTTACGGCCTCCATTTTTTCAAGTAATGTAAAAAGGATCTCAAGTTGTGTATCGCAAAGTGCATAATTTGTTTTTGATCGGTAGCATAATAGTTTTTAAAGGAAAGGGCACATTTTAAAAGCAAAAAACCAAGTCAAACCATCACAAATACAACCTGTAAAAGCATACAGCACTTTCAAACACAGAAAAGTGGCATGGAGTTCTTACCCTGCAAGCGAGCTGAACAGAAACGAAGCAATACCACGGTGGAGACGACGGCAGAGGGAGGCATCGGTCACTGAAGGGGGTGAAGGAGGGGCTCGAAGCTCTGAAGGGGGTTGTCCTTGGGCTGGGGTGAGGGGTCGAATTTTTTCTAGGGTTTCATGGGTGAGAGACTATTTGGGTGAGGATGAGAAATTTTTCTTCTAGACTAGATCATTCAACTATACATTAATGAGATTGAAATGTACCATTTGAGAGCAATTCAACAATTCGTGTTTCAAGTCTTCTTGCTCCCAGACCAGGTCTCAGAACATTGGCATCTCCCCAAACTGAACACTTGTGATTTCCAGACTCACCTAAGCACCAGCCACCAGGGACTACTTTTCCAGCAGTGCGCCCCAAGATCTTCACTGAGGGGCACTTCTATTCTCCAAAATTTCAAAATTTCAAACTTCGGTGGCAACCCGACTTCGGCCGCTTCTATTCCTCTTTAAAATATGATCTTCACTGCAAAAAAAATTAAACGGATATTCAAGAAGAGTTATTTTTTATTCCTATACATCAGCCCTTTTATCAGTGTACTCTTTACACATTTTACGTGGCGTTTGTATTTTTTTGTTTTTAAATCTAAAATATGCTTTCGTTTTGGTTCACCAAATATTAAAATATTAATTTCTCATTCCAAGTAAAAATATTATTTAATTTGTAATTAAGAAATTTAGATAGATTTAATCAAATATTTTTTGTTATTAACATTAAATAACTTTTGAAATTTTGATTTTTTAATATTAATTTAATTAGAACATAATTATTATTAACATTTAATTAGTAAAATTACAAAATGTGATAAAAATAAATTAAATAATAAAATTATTAAATCAATAATATTTTATTATTATATAGAAAGTGAATGGATAATTTAACATGGGTATTAAATTTAAATGTAATAGATAAATAAAAAGAAGTATAATATTAACTAAATTTTAAAAATGAATTTGATTAAGCCAATAAAGATGCTCTTATTAGGCTTAGTGCCTCGGCCCTTCACCACTTAAAAAGTGATGAGATAACCGTTTATTCTTTGGATGACAACAGTTAAAAACCATACTTTATTATTATTATTATTATTATTATAAAAGAAATGCCACTTTTAATATCAATAAGCAACACTTAATTTTATCAATCGTCTTTTATTAAATATTAAAAAAATAAACTTTTTGAAATACAAAACACAAATAAAGTAAAACTGTATGATTCATTCGGTATAAGGGATATCATTTCTCTTCTTTTTTTTTTTTTTTTGAAATAATCAATTTCCATTAATCATCAAGAAACAATTAAGTATTTTGTCACTCACAATAACAGACATAATGTCAGGGACCAAGAATCATGGGATGGGAGTGATTGATGCTTACCATCAATAATTAAATTAATGTTATTTTAATCAATGTTATTTCCTTTCAATAAATTGGTGCTTAAGTTATGCGATTGTAATTTTCCTTTCCATAAGAATGGGTTATTGCCTATTCCATCCAAAAGTTGTTCGGCTATTTATTAGCTTGAGGCCAATAATAAAGATTATCTGATGAGTATTATCTTCAACCTTGTGTTGATTGAGAGTTGAGGTTTTTCTCGAATTAAACCAACTAAGGAGGCCTAGGATCCCTCGAAGTATCCTACAATATTACCATCATAGGTAGAGCACACAAGGATGATCATTGTTCTCTACCCATTCACAAACCCACTACAAGGTCGCAAACTCTGGCACGTAACACATAACCTCACTTGGTCCTTCCTCAACCCATATCGACTCAGAACTCAGCCTCTTTGCCAACTGTGCAGCAGCATGAGCTGCCTTATTTTCTTCTCTTTGTAAACACTAACTTCCATCCCATATGCCTTGAAAGAATAAACTGAATGTCTTCAACCAATTAACCATTCCATGAGTAATCTAAGTTTGTACCAAGTATACTATCAACCACCTATTTAGCATCTCCTTCAAAGATTACATGATGGATCCCAACTCCTGACACAACTGTAAGCCCCGAAGCAAAGCATAGCATTCTGCTTGAAATACAGAGGCAACATGTTATCTAGGAGCTGCTAACACTACCTCTGCATCACCCATGCAATCTCTTAGAACAATACCAATCCCCATAATATAGTCAATAGAACTATAAGCAGCATCAAAGTTAAGTTTAAAGAAAGGATCCTCAGCTGGTTTCCACACCATTCTGTCATCTGTTTGCACTTGGTCTGCATTCCCATTATGCTATTGCTTTTGGAACTAAACAACCTCCTTGTAGACAGTAATATCATCCAAAGTAGCTTGGTACAGTGTAAATGGAGCTTGGAATTTTTTACCAAACACCCATTTATTCCTTCTGATCCATATCTTGTACATCACTGCAACGATTTGGTCCAACTGCTGAACTTCTAATCTTTGTAACAAATCCCTCCAAAGGAACATAAAATTATCATAAGAGGTGTGCCATTTTTTAACAAGACTAACAAATTCTCCCCAAGCATCTACTGCAGCAGGACAAGTCCAAAGGACATGTAGTATAGTTTCATCTTCTAAAGTGCAGACTGGACAAAGGCCATCTATACTAATCTTCTTCCTTACCAAACTTGTTTTTGCAGGTAAGATGTTATTGAGGGCCCTCCATACAAATTTTTTTACCTTTCCAGGAACCTGTAACTACCATAGTTTCTTCCAATACTCATCTCCACTAGCCTCATGAGAAGACTGCCCCCGAGACTGCCCTTTAATATCAGTATCCACAAAGTATGCACTTTTGACAGTAAAGCTCCCTTTTGAGGATTTTACCCAAATTAGCTTATCCTTTGCACCCCTTAAACTCAATGGTAAACTGCAAATCAACTTGGCATCTTCTGGAGTGAAAACTGCCTCTATCACATCTGCCTTCCATTCATGCTTCTCTATATCAATCAAGTCTACCACTCTACTTCCTGAGACTAAATTGACAGAGGGTGTTTGCACCATATAAGTATAAGGTCTAGGGATCCACCTGTCGGTCCAAATATTAATGTCCTCCCCATTCACCACCCTCAACACAAAACCTGCCTTTATTAAGTCTAAAGAAGACCATATACTTCTCCATATATGAGAAGGACATGATCCAATTTTTGACTGGAGTAAGGGGCACTTTCTATAATATTTATGTTTGAAAATCTGAGCTACTAAAGAAGATGGTTCATTCAAAAGTCTCCATACATTCTTAGCTAACAAGGCTTTGTTAAAGCTAATTAAGCTTCTAAATCCGAGGCCCCATTTATCTTTCACTTTTCCTATCTTTTCACAACTCTGCCAATGCACTCCCTTTTCAGATTTATTGTGGTTGTACTAGAACTGAGCTAACAAAGCTTCAATTTCCTTTAGTAGCTTAGAAGGAAGTCTGAAAACACTCATGGTATATGTTGGAATAGTCTGCAGCACACTTTTAATAAGGATCTCTTTCCTAGTTGTAGAAAGTAACACAGATTTCCAACTACAAATCCTTTTCCAATCTTTTCTTTTAAACCTCGGAAAGTATTATATTTGGACCTTCCAATGACAGTTGGTAGACCCAAATATTTGTTATAGTTCCCACATGCCACTCCCTGTGCAGACTGAATAATGAGATCCCTTGCTTCTGGTTATGTATTTTTGCTGAATAATAAAAAGGTTTTCTGTTTGTTCAGAGATTGCCCAGAAGCCCTCTCATACTTGTTCAAAATCAGTTCCACATTATGCCATTCCTCTTGTTTAGCTCTACACAAAATGACACAATCATCTGCAAAGAATAGATGATTGATCCTTATGCCCCCTCTTGAAGCTGCTATCCCTTGTATAGTTCCCTGGTTTTCAGCATTTTGAAAAAGAGAAGTCAGCCCTTTTACACAAATAAGAAACAAATATGGAGACAATGGATCCCTTTGGCTTAATCCTCTTGAAGGAATAATAATTTCCCCTGGGATCCCATTGCATTTGACTGAATAACTCACTGACTTAACACAAGTCATAAGTAAACTAGTCCATTTATCACCAAAACCCATCTTGATCAACATTGCTTCTAAATAATCCAATTACACTCTATCGTAAGCTTTAGACATATCTAATTTAATAACCATACTTCTCACCTTGCTTTTTTGTCTTGACTGCATCGTATGTAAAATCTCATAAGCAACCATTATATTATCCGTGATAAATCTACTAGGAATAAAAGCACTTTGATTCTATGAAATAACATTAGACAGCACCCCCTTCATTCTATTGGCTAAACCTTAGAAATTAACTTGTACAAGACATTACACAAGCTAATAGGTCTATATTCATTCATAGAGACAAGAGAGTTAACCTTAGGAACCAAAACAATGTGAGTGTGATTCAGTCCAGTAGGCATAGCACCCTTGTTAAGAAATTCCAACACAGCTTTACAAATATCAGCACCAACTACCTCCCAATGATCTTGATAAAATCCAGCATTAAACCTATCGGGGTCCAGGGGCCTTGAAGGGTGACATTTGCTTCAAAGCAGTCTTTACTTCTTCACTTAGAACTCCATTTCCAAACTTTGCCTCATGTCCTCTAAAATTCTTGATTCGACCCCACTCAAGCATTGATCAATATGCTCCCTTGAAGGCCTGGATGACAAAAACACCTGAGAAAAGTGTTGCCAAAAGCCATGAGCAATGTCACTGTGCTTAGTTAATAACAGGTCATTGCCATCTCGAATCTGCTTAATGGTATTTTTCTTCCTTCTTTGATTAACACATGCATGGTAAAATTTTGTATTTCTGTCCCCTTTCTCAAGCCAGTGTCTTTTTTATCATTGCTTCCATTTTAAATCCTGTTGTTTCAATAAGAATTTGAGCCCTTTGTGCAGCTGTTTTTGAGCCTGCATATTGCTTGGATCCTCTTCATTTTGTAACAATCTGATGGCCTCTATCTTGTCCTTAATAGCTTTCAGTCTGTCCCTATCCATGTTCCTACTCCACCTCTTTAGACCTTTGTTACATAGTTTTAACTTTGATTGCACTATGTCCATCTAATCCATTCCCCCCACCTGCTTATTCCATTTTGATTCGACAATTCTGTTGTAACCATCTTCTCGACTCCAAGTTAATTCATACTTGAAACTGTTAGGGAAGACATTCTGAGTCCTTCTTGTAGAAACACAATTGAGCAGCAGTGGCCTATGATCTGAGCATATTGCAGTTAGAGCATCCACCTGATAATTTTCAAAACAGTACATCCATCTTTGATTGGCCAATACTCTATCAAGTCTCTCTTTAGTAAATGAATCATCTTCATGTCAGTTAGACCAAGTATACTTAGCACCTCTCCACCTAGATCAAATAGAGAACCTTTATGGAGAACTTGCTTGAATGAATCCATCTGATTCTCAGGCCTTGATCTGCCTCCCATTTTCTCATCTTGTGTCAAGATTTCATTGAAATCTACAATAGCAAACCACCCCACGTCTGTAGGTTTAAAGGAAGATAACAATTCAAATCCATTCTTTCTGTGTGCAACCTCAAGATGTCCATAAAAGCAAGTCAACAGCCATCGGGTCCCACTCAAATCATCTTTTATAAAGACATTAATATATCTTTGGGAATAGTTTAGCAAATCTAGATCAACATTCTGCCTCCACAATAACATAAGCCCTCCACTTCTGCCAACAGACTCCACCACAACACATCCTTCAAAATTAAGCTTTCTAGCAACCATTTGAGCTCACTTGGCACATAATCTGGTTTCCATAAGGAAAACCACCTCGGGAACTTTTGCCTTAATTAAAAGACTAAGGCTTTGAACTGTCCAGGGATTCCCAAGCCCCCAACAGTTCCAACTTAAGAGTTTCATGATGATTGGCGAGGCTGGTAATCAGCCTCCACCAATACCATTGAGATAGCCACCTCATTCTTCCCTCTCTTTTTAACCACCAGTTCATTAGATAAATCATCATCCTTATCTACCAACCTTTTTTGCCGAGATAGGGATTCTATGCAAACAGGTTGTTTATTATGAGACCGAACCCTTATGTAATAAGTTTTTGGAGTATTTGGAGTCTTTTGTAGTAAGTTCTTGTCCTTTATTTTCTGTGGAGGTGAAACCAAAAGAGGACACTTACCCGTAAGAACCTGAGGTGATGACTGACTCTTCTCATTGGACCCTTCCATCTGTGTAGGTTGATAATTGTTTTCGTTATAGGCCCATCAAGGCCCATGCAGTCACCTATATTCTCCCTTGCACTTGTAACGGCCAGATTGCACATAACCTCGTTTGGATTTGATGTAACACCTCATTCCACTATTTTCGCACCAGACTTCCTCAAATCACATTCCTCTATCTTATCCCACTCCCTACCTTCAGAGTCCATCACTGATCCACTATTCTCAGCCAAGTCTGAAACATCGTTATCCTCGCTAGCACTGTAACTGCCACCTCTTTCCACGGCCTGTGACAATTCCTTCGTCGGCACTGATGACTGACCACAGTGATCCGAACTCCCCACAGATCCTTCTTCTCCCCGAGAAGCTTGTTTGTTGGTCTCCCTCCCCCCCATGCTATCTGAACTTGACGCATGAGAAGGCTTCCTTCTATAACTAGTCTCAGCACGAAGCCATGCACCAAATTGCACGACTAACTCTCCCTCATTTCCCATAGTCGACCTCCATTTTTGACAGCTTGAGGCTGCATGTAACAGACGTCCACACCTGAAGCATAACTTTGACAAGTTCTCGTACTGAAAGTGCACCCATACTTTCTGCCCCAAGGAATTAATGAAATGCCCCCGAGCAATAGGTTTCTGTAGGGGTAACTCGATCTGAACCCTTAGGTATTTGCCCCATCCAACTCCATCCTCCGCCGTATCTATATTGATGACTTTTCCAATAAATGCTCTGATTAGCAGCCCATACTCCCTCGTCATCTTACCAAGTGGAAGATTATGAATCTGAACCCAAAAGACTTCGAATTTGATCACAATCTGTGAAGGTTGCATCACACCATCAAAAGGTCGTAAAGCAAACAACACATTGTCAAAGAGCCACGGCCTTCCCTCTAGAATTCTATTTTTATCTGCATGGGTGGCAAAAGTCAATACAAACGTATTCTGCGCCACTTCCTGGAACTCAGCCTTCTTACTAATCCTCCATATTTTTCCCATTGCATTCGCCACAATCTCTTTCCTTACTGAACGATCCAAACAAACTTGCCCAATTAGACTCCTCTGACCTTTAAGCCTAACATCCACATCATCCCCTGAAGGGGACTCTAGTACTATCTCCTCTTCCGCGGACAAACAAAGATGTTTCTATCTCTGTTCAAGCTCTTCCATTGCACTACTCACTGAAACCTCACTCACAAAGGAAACTCAGCACTCTTCCTTCGAAATCGCCTAGGACCCATAGAGAAAACTTGTAACAAATATTTTATTACAACTTTTTTTTTTTTTGTAAACAAGCATATCATAAAAGTAGCTTAAGCAGTACAAAAGATCCCACTTATATTACAAGATATCAGGAGGGTCTTTCCCACTATGGAAGTTAAGAAGACTAGGAGGGATAAAACTAAGAGGGATATTTCCAAGGGCTTGCGTTGAAGCTGCCCATTGCGCCAAGTTATGCGCACATCGATTCTCGGATCGATGAATTTTAACAACTTTCCATTCAAAGTTGCTAAGAAGATGCTTGATATCACTAATAATTGGCTACATTTTCCAGTCCATTGATTGATTTGGATTGTTGATGGCCTGTACTACCAGATTAAAGTCTCCTGCTAATATTATCTTCTTGAATCTCGTCTCTGCTGCCTCCTGTAAGATCATTTTTGCTGCATAGGCTACTCCTACATTCGGATTAGTGCTATGAATGTAGTTAGTCTTGGCCAGAATGGTTGAACCTGAATCTGATCTAGCAAGAGCAGCTATGATATTGCCATTGTTCCTTATTGCCACATCAAAGGAGAGGAGGTAGAAGTCCTTAAAGAGCAAATGACTTTCATTTTCCACCTGTTGGCTTTTTAGAGACCAGAAACTTTTATGCTCAGTGTAACTTTTTGTCAGGATATTGAGAAAATCTGTTGGTGAAGGCTTTTAAGGATTATGAATGACTTTGTTCCTAGTAAACCAAAGTTTTTCCATTGCAAGAGTTGTAAAGATTTGAAAACAATTATGTTCACTTGCAGGTAGACAAAGACTCAGAGAGGGGTCTATAATGATCCGGATCCAATTTGGTATTGAAAGATCAGATAAAGAGAAGATATCCAAGGGCCAGGGAGAATTTCTCCATAAAATCCTAGAATACGTACATTTTAAAAAGAGATGGCTAAGATTTTCTTCCTTTAGTTCACACAAAGGACAGTGGGTCTGCACATCTTCCAAGTGGATTATTCTCTTTAAGTTGGACCTAGTTGGGAGAATGTTATGAGCAACCTTTCAAAGGAAAAGTTTTAGTCTATCCTGAATTTTATTACAACTTACTTTGAACTCATTGATATCATTTCTCTTTTGAGTATTGTAGTTTCGACTCAACTTATATATGCGCTTATAGAGGACTAGAGGTGTAGTGGGTTCAGGTATTCCACGTCACTGATCTTCTTTTGAATAACTATGATGGACATTGGAACCCCCGAGCCAGCCCAAGCCCACGCGTTCAACACACAGCCACCCTGCACCATGTCTTTAATGCACGTGGGTGCACCCACTTTTTTTCTTTTTTGTTTAATTTTGCTCGTCCTAAACTAAGTTTAGTGCATGGATTTCATCAATTTTTATCTCTCTTTTTTCATTATTGGTAAGGGATTATCAAAACCAAAATATTGGTTACATTTTCTCGAAGAGGAATTTCACTAATCAACTACTATTCACTCTCATACTTCATATTTATAATTTTTTTTATAAAGTATAGAGATGTTTTTCATAAAATATGAAAATATTTTTTATAGGATATTA
Source organism: Pterocarya stenoptera (assembly GCA_003123785.1). Lineage (NCBI taxonomy): Eukaryota > Viridiplantae > Streptophyta > Magnoliopsida > Fagales > Juglandaceae > Pterocarya > Pterocarya stenoptera. Next base: position 39,333 of record QEOT01123644.1, read on the forward strand.
AGTATATGATAATAAATAGTGATTGACGAGAATACTTTTCTTTCCGAAATAAGTTGACAAGGAACTGTAATTTAATAAATAAAAATCCCTTGATAGTCAAACCCGTTCTATCTCTTCTAACTTTTTTGCCTTATTTAATTTTTCAGTTTTATTTATATTTTCCTTTTCATCTATTTTTCAGCTTTATAGAGCCTCAAAACTGCTACATACAACCGGCTGACTGCCACGTCAGCATCTGTCAGAAAACTAAAAAAAAAAAATGGAAGCAAAGCACAGAATTTTCTCGATTGCAAAAGCGCGACTCTCTGCACCAATAACTCAATATCTTTGTTTCCGTCTCCCTCTTTTGTTTATGATGGCGCTAGCTAATATCGTCATTAGGAGCCCACCTACGATTTCACACTGAGCCCGCTGAGGACTACTTGGGGTTTCAATTTCTTTCAAAGGCGCGACCTTTCTCCAAGTCTTGTCACTTTATTTTTTTTTTTTTTTTTTTTTTTTTTTTTAATTTNATCTGTTATTGTTGGCTTGATCATGTAAATTTTAGTCTTTGTTGCCATGAAATCTAATCTTACCTGCGGCTGAAATGATTGGATTGTTTGTGTTTACGCAGTTGATTTCCAGGGTTTCTGAATTTTAATGTGCAAAATCCCAAGTGGGTGTGTTATAGTAGTTTTGTTTTGGGTATCCGAATCTTTTCGAAACCACAATTTCCCATCTGGTTATTTGTTAATTTATATCAAGACGGAGAGCTGGGCTCAAACTTCGTCTGGTTCAAGTTCACAGCCATAAGTCACCTTCAATCTTTTCATCTTCCTCTGGTATAAGACAAGTAAGAGTCATCTATCTCTCTCTCTCTCTCTCCTGAAATTTTTCTCCCATTCATTTCCTGACTTGCACCTATTTTCTTCTTCCTGCCTTGCTCCCATTCTCCCACAATGTAAAATGAAACACAGCGTTTCATATAATGACGTGGAGACTCCCCACCGGTTGCACAGCCGGTTGCAAGAAGCATTTTTCATAGAGCCTACTCTTTCTTTCGTGCCTGCCTTGATCATATAGTTAAGGAAGGCTGAATTGAAAAGGAGTAGAAAGTTTCTATGAAGAAATGAAATTTCAGAACCAATGATTTTTCTTTTTTGTATTTTAGAGTAATCAATCAATTGAAAATAAAAGCAAATTACACTACAAGAAAATACTTAAATTTGGTCCCTTATTTGTAACAAAAATAACTATTTTATATTAAAACAAGTTTATTCTTATTATAAATTTATCGTAAATAACTCGCCACAGATAAATGTTTTTCTTATAGTGAAACCAAATATGCCGAGGCAGCTTTAGGATGCTACCAAGTTAAATGTGTTAGACTTGATCCTAGGTCTGACCAAAACATGATCAGATTAAACAATGATTTTACGTTGAAGACAATGAGCTAGGATATATCCCACTTTTAAAAATGAAAAGAGAAATGTTTTATCCACAAAAAGATCTCATAAATATAAGTCTACAAAGTGACGTGGTTTAAAGTAGTACAGTAAATTATAAAACTACTTTTATTGTAAAATAAATTTAACGTACATATAATATGAAATAATGTCAGTTTGTGAATTTACTTGGAGAGAATGTGAAATCCCTTATCAAGCTGAGCCTGATTGGGAAAGATACTTATGTCCCTCTCAGATTGGGCTAAGTCTATATTGAAGGCCCTCCATGCATCAACCCCTTTACGCTCAACCCACGGGTTGCATGAAGGATAAGGGGCCCAGGGGTCGAGTAAGAAGACGTCCAAAACCTAGGCGATAGTGAGACATATATAGGGTGACGGGGTGTCAACATTCCTAACTCCACCCTGCACACGTGCATCTTGATAGAGCCACACCATTGAAAGGCTGACGCACACATGGGCATGGGTCACAGTAAGGCAACTTGTCCTCGATAGTGTGCGCGACATGACCCCCCATCACTGACAAGAGTATGCAAGAAGTGGTCGCGCCCACCAATTACCTGTCACAAGGACATGACCTGCGAAGGCAACCGTCAAAAGCATCTAAGTAACGTCCTGTATGAAAGACAGGTACCTCTAACACGAGATACGAGGGACCACCTCGGCTAGAAGTATAAGAGCCAAAATTCAAGTCAGAATTAGCTATCATGCTTTCTTGCTTATTGAAATTTCTTAAAGGAAGAAGAAGACTGACTTGGGCATTAAAGATTACCTGCAATCCCAAGCCACCATCTTATTTGTGTTGCAGGTAGCTGAGCCGGTAATCGGCATGCAAAACACATGTCATTAATATTATTTTTGTGTAATTTATTTGTGGCTATAATACTTTCAAAAAAAAAAATAAAGATGAAAAATGAAAGAAAAAAGCGAGGCAGATACCAAACCCTTATTAGAGGAAAACGAAGGGCACGTAGTACTGTCCAATGTTAATAAAGGCCATTCATCTAACTCCAGTTTGCGCTTTGGCAGATTTTATGGCTCCAGGCTGTAAGTGCCATAAATAATAATACTGGGTTTGAATTCTAATAACTACTTAATTTTTTTCGACGACTACATTTGTAATGCAAGGCCGCTTAAAGTTATTGTTCAAATTATAGTACTCGTTTCTTGTAACAACAGCCGGCTGTTCTACCCATTTGCATTCAAAAGAAACAAGCAAAGATTAAACACATTTTTGGATATAAGTTAATTTATGTTCCTAAACTTATAATTCATATTCTCTTACTATCATTTCCCTTGAAATTGATAGTATCTATTTAGCATAAAATATGATATACTATTTACATTGTTTAAAATGGAAATGATCATATCTGTCAATTAATATATATAAATATATATATCTTAGCATAATTTAAACAATTTCCTAGGATGCCAAAAGTTTGATGGCCGCATGCAATTCAGTTTTTTAAATGAAAAATCTGAGTTTGAAACCCTCCACTCCCTATATCTAAAGGTCAAGGGTCTTAAGGACCTTTTGGTAAAACATGATCCTTCGTTAAATTCTACAAGAGAACTATACGTCAAATGGTAAAAGATTTTAAGGGCATTTTGATAAAACAGGACTTAACGGCAAAATAAAAAAAATTAAGGAAAAATAACAAAAGTTACTATTTACAGTTAGATAGCCACTTATTATAATATAGTAGATATGTATATATATATATATATATATAAAACAAGTTCTTAGAGCCGATCATGCTACATAATCTACAAGCATGATCCATGATATACAAAGGGTAATATATATCGTGTGTAGCATGCACCTACTACGTACCCATCTCTTTCCCAGAAGAGAAAGTTAGTTAACTTGGTGGTTAATTCCATCCACCGAACTGCTAATCTAAATCACATTTTTTTGGAAAATTTGTCTTCCGATCGAAATCAAGAAAAGTTAGATATTGGTGGGGGTATGATAGAAAGTTGAAAGGATACATCTTTTGTTATAGCTTTATCTCGAAATTTCATGTCTCTTGTCATTTCTCAATCAAGTTGAGCTCCTCATGACTTGTCCGCAGCGCCAATGGATTCTTCGCGTGATGTCTTTGTAGCTTATCACAGCCTTGTATTGGCCTTTTTTTATTTTTTTATTTCTCTATTTATTAAGTAGCTGAGCAACCTAAGCCAAGAGGCAACAAATCTTAGTAGAAAACTTCCAAAGTTTTAAGTGTTCTGGTTCACGTCTATTCAATTCAATTATGAATAATTATATTTGAAGATGTTTACACCACATACTATTTACGCAGTATAATTTGATCCAAAAGATAAATTTTAAATTTTAAAATTTAAATTTTATAAATCACATTATATCACATGAAAGTGTGCGGTGTAAAAGTTTTCAAATATCACTATTCTAATACATATAATGTGAAATTATCAAAATTCTTAACGTTTTATAATGGAAAAAAAAATCAAATTTTGTTCTTATAAACTAGTAATTAAAATAAATGAAAGAAATAATAAAAAAAATTATGACATTTATATACGCAGGCCTTTTCAAAAGTCGATAAAGAATGAGATTCAAAGTCGAGGGAATGGGTTAAGAAAAGGAAATTACTTCTCGAATACATATTGGCAAGAATTTGTTCGTAATATTTATTGGGCATACACATAATTTCCGCATGATTAAACCAGAAGAGTAGTCGCAGCTGGATATGTACGCACTTTTCATGCTACAAGCTGCGGTCAACCTTCTGGGTTATGACCGGCATGGCGCGCCCACGCGTGTTTGGCCAAGAAAGGCTTGTGACTGGGCGAGCCTTCAAAGTCTTGGCTGTGCTTCTCTGACGATTGCATAATTTTATTTTATTTTTCCTTCCTTTATTATCATTAATTCCTATTATTTGAATTCGGATACATGTTTTATGTCAGTCAAATCCTGAGATCTGCGGCCGAATTTATTTCTCCCAAAAAGGTCTTCCCCATCAAAGGGAAGTGTTTGGTTATATATATAACATATCAAATTGACTATGTTATTTTAAAGCTTATATACCATATATTATTATCATGATATAATTTAAATCAAAATATAAATTTTAACATTTAAATATAATAAATTAAATATAATTATTTAAGTAATGTAGATTATGTGTTCTAAAATACATCCTCTCTATAATTGATATGCCAAAACTTCATTTGTAGGATAAGTTTAAAATTTAAATATTTCATAAATTAAATCATGTCATGTCAATTGTGTAAAGAGCGTGTTCTCTACCCTGACTTACAAGAAAAAATAGTTTTTTGAGTGATATTCATTTTGTTGCGTAAATTTCTAATAATATTAAATATGCAATAAATATGTTATCAATCTGACTAAAAAATACACAATAATTTGATGGTAAATAATAATATTATTAAATTACAGAAAATTAGATCACACAATTATTAAATTTCAGGAACTTTGATGGATGATCCAATGCAATCAAACACGACTTCCCTGACCATACAAACCACATGGAAACACGGTCCCCAAAACAAGCCTCCCTGAAAAGGCAAAGAAATTAGCCTTTCTTCCACCCGTAGCACAATTTTCCGGAGCATTGCTATGCATCATCCTACATACCACACACTAATGTATTTTTTATTTTTTTTCAATTTTTTTTACTTTTACTCTTCTTGAAACATTTATTTTTTTTTATTCTTCATCCATATAATACACATTTAATAAGAGAAACAAATAAAAATAAATAAATAAAATTATGATGTGTGGTGTGTAGAATGATGCAAAGATTAATTCATTTTCAGAGTACACGTCGGCCAGAAGGAAAAAAAGAAAAGAAAATAGGTTGAAGTAAAATGGGTAAATTATCCAACACCTACGAAACACATCACAGTGGGTCCCATTTTCTGGAAAATCCACTCACACTTGCATCCCCTACTTGATTATATAACTTCCCTTTCAAGTCCAATCTCTCTCTCTCTCTCTGCGCGAAGGCCATCTCTGATTCTATCTAGCTTCGTGATGATCGGACTGGTGTTGGGTTAGAGAGAGATATGGGTTCGTGTGCATCGCTGCATAGAAACTCGAACTCGGACTCCGACTCGGCCATGAAATTCAGACTGTCGTTTCGCTCCAAAGACGACAAGCTCGTGATTCCACCCTCACCCATCAAGGAAAATCCCACCAATGGGAACCCTCCGACTCACAATAACAACAACGTTGTCCCTGCTAAATCTCAGTGGCCGGCTTCCAAGTCAACCACGAGTTTTGGAGGCAACGGTATATATGGTCCTTGTTATTGTCGTTAACCTTTTTTTTGTTCCCCCTCATTTTCAATTTCCATTAAATAGTCTGTTTTTCTTGATTACAAGATGCAAGAAATCAAATTGCTTTTTTGTTTCTAATTATCTTACAGTATAGAAATGTGATTATCTTTAATAATGGTTTCTTTTTGGATTTTTTAACGACGTGCGATCTGAAACGAAACAAGGGTGGGGTCTGTATATATGGTTACTGTATTTGATTTTATATGGCGAAGAAATCATCTCATTTTTTTTAATATTATTGGTTTTCCATATCTACTATTATATATGTTAACATACTGTAACCGGCATATGTTGAGTGGTTGAGCTGCCTTTATTCATTAGATGCTATTACATATTTAATTTTTTAATTATTTCAGTAATATCGAGGGAAGGGATTCTTTTCTTTTAATGGGTAAAGCTGTGGCAGAAAGTAAATTCTGTGGAAAAATCAATTTGTAACGTGTGACATCACTATTCACCGCACTTTCAGAATCATTTTGATGCTGAATAGATTTTACTTCATGGTTTTTGGCTAATAGGGTCTAGTCGTTACAGCTATGGAGGAAGATAGATATTGTTCAGTACTAATAGATTATGTTCTTGCGGTGGAATATTAAGGAAGACAATGGAATGGAATAAAGCTGGTATCCACTCTTTTGTGCTTGAAAATGGCATCATAAACAATTGAGGAAACCTTCTGTTGTTTTCAATATGTTTTTCTTATAATTCCTGCCTGTGATTAAAAAATATAGCAGCTAGACACATTGCCATGTGGTGGGGATTGTGGATTGGAGTGTAGCTCCAGACCCATGAAGATGTTGTTGCATCAGAAACTTGATATTGGAGCAGGTAAACAGAGTGGGAATGGCCTCTACTTTGGCAGTCTGAACTCTGTTATTCGTCATGCCTTCTTGGTTAACTCAGAGTCAGTTGAAATCCCTTGTCCTGTGTCCAGCTTTTGGTAGATAAGAAGTGTTATTATCTCCAATGATGTGTAGCTGTGGGCCATTGGTTTTGGCCATGCTTCTGAAATGCAAATGTGGTGGTTGTAGTGACTCTTAGGATATAGTTTCATGATATTAGCTGTATTGTATTCTGTCTCAACAACTCATTCAAATCTGATTAACCCATCCATATTGAATATAGTGGTCCATCCATCACGCAGCCTTGTCTGAGTTCATGAGAATGAAATATTAAATTGGGCTCTCTTTTCGCTAGTCTGAGTTCATGAAAAGCAGCTTTCAATATTTTTTTAAAATCCATCGAGAACCCCTTCATTTTGAAAAATTGGGATGTGTTTGTGTTTGTCTAGTTATTTGTACATAATGCAATGCATTGTTAGGCTCTCTCCCAACAAGTCATTCCGAGATAGGAAAGAAGATCAATATTCCCAATAGGTCTGAAATAATGTTTAGGGGCAAATGTCACTGAAGTAGTTAGTTTCATGCCCTTCAAAATTGAATCTTTAGAAAAAAATTTAATGAGTTACTCTTGGTGTCTATTTTAGGCTTTAAGTTGAATTATGTCTTGCCTTTTTTGCAGGAAGCAAGGAGGAAACATTTTTTGACTCCCAAGCCTGGTTAGAGTCGGATTGCGAGGATGACTTTCTTAGTGTCAATGGTGGTAAGAAATGATTTATAGCCATTTTGTCTTGCAAAAATGGTTCATGGTAGTACAGTTCTTGAATCCGATGGTTGTATATAATGATTGTCTTCTGTTTTATATCTTGTTAGCTGAGCTGTGCAAGGAACAGAGAATGCAGGAGAGACATGTAGAAATATAAGTTTATTGGCCCCATCAAATTTGTTGTATTCATTGATTCTTTTGCAGATTTTACCCCTTCCCGTGGCAACACTCCAGTCCATCATAACTTCTCTACGGAAACCCCTCGAGTCAACAAAGCGCATTTAGAGGACAGAATTCCTGGTTCCACTTCAGAGCCATCTCCCAAAAAGAAACTGGTTGAACTTTTCCGAGAGAGCATCCAGCAGGACCTAGACATTGAGGACCAAAACACCTCAGGCAATCAGAACATTTCCAAGGGAAAGATAAAAGTTAAACAAACTACACTTGACCTCCCTCCAAACGCAGCACATGATACTCCTTATGGAACTAACTCTGTATGTAGTAGTGAAAGGACCCCAAATGGAGACCTTTTAACAGAGAAGGAGAAACCAATTAGGCCTGTGCAGTGTTGTCTTCCAAGCTTGATTTCATGCCGTAGCTTTAGCGAGAGGAAGAAGAAGATGGAGCCTGCTATAGCGGTTATTGATTAACCGCAGTTTGCAATGACTCTGGTACAAGATAAATAGAAGAATCCAGCTTCTTCAGTCTCTGGGACCACAACTTCTGAGCTCCTCTGACCTGAGTTTTCTTCAGACACTGCAAAAAGTGTAAGAGATATGGTCTGTTAAAGAACTCATGTCATATATGGATTAAAGGGCATGTAAAAAAGCAATAGTGGAGATGTTAAATGTCAAACTCCACACAAAGATTTTAGCTATCTCAATCAATCTCGGAAATGAGTATTTATATTTATTTTTCTATCATTTTGGGAATGCTGGTGGATAATAATGTAATTATACAGTTCCCGTCATTAAAAAAAGAAGAAGAAGGAAAATCGAAATGGATGTGTTTGATATGAACATTGATCTTCCACTTTGACTTTCAATTACTACATGTGAGCCGTACCTTTAAAATTTGAGACATATATCATGAGTAATGTTAGATACATTACTTTTTCACGTGAGAATCAGATTTATTCAATTTCTTCAAAGAAAGTGTACCGGATTTGCACATTTTAAAACTATAAATATCATTTCTCACGTCATATAATCTTGAAAGAATCTACCGTTAACATATTTCAAGATTATCTACTAATTATCTTATTATATAAATCTCGGTGCTAAACATAGCTACTTGATCTGTTTTATTTGCGAGAAGGTGTATGGATCAAACTACACGTACACCTGCAGGTGCATTGCAGAAAATCCAAGCATGGCTCTTACAAAGATAGGCCCCAGGATCAGCCCAATTGCACAGCTAGATCCCTGCCGATTATTTTTTCTTTTTCCCTCGGACCTCGGCCACAGTGATCTTCTCCTTTAATTTCTTCATGCATCTTTGTTTCTGGTCTTTCTTTGTCGAGATTTTGAACCAGAAAATTCTGCAAACAACACTCTCGTCTCACTTTCAACCTTATATAATGAGGTGTCATTACACATTAACATTTGAATTTATTCTTAAAAGAACTAAAAGATGATCCAAAAAAGTTCCACATTTATACAGTGAGATAAGAATATAATTTGTAGCATTACTATTTCGAAATAGAGAATAAGTAAAAGAATTTCATGCAGTCTCTCTTAGCATTCATAGTTAGATGCGTTATAAAACTAATCTGAAAAACATTGCCAGGGTCCTGAAGCTTGGAATTAAGGAGATTACGTTGCTTGCAGTCGTAGGCTCCCGAGGAGATTTACTAGTTCGACAATGAGAGGCGGACAAAGAAGGTTGAAAAGTGATACCCAATATCGTCCGTGCGAGTTTATGTCTACAATAAAGTAAAAAAGCCCATCACTAAACCCGAGCCCAAACTGAAAGCAATGTCCAAACGGCCCAGATACTGTTCATCTTATCCCGCTCAACATCCCAGGGACATTAATGATCTTAAGGAATTATTTAATTCTTCGTTCTAGATCTTGTTTTAATAATCTTAAAATTGGGTGCATCATCAGCAGCGAGCATGCACCCCACATGATGATAGCGTTGAATTTCTTCATTCAAACAGGATTTTATATCACTAGCAATATATATATATATATATATCGTTTCCCATGATTCCCTTTTTAATGATTTCATTAACTTACAACTGTTTTCGGATGGTAAAATTGTATTTATTTATTACTGTATTCGGTGATGCGCCAGTTTGCATGCCTTTGAAGTGACATCCGTCAATTTTGGCTTTGTTGGGATGGGGCTCAACTTCAACTAATTATCTTCCCTTTGTTTCGATCGTACGTCTAATTTATTAAAGAAACTGCATGGTTTTGAATACATGATGCATATATAGGATCATATGCCTAATCCATCACAAGATATTTTCATCAACCTAATTACCATTTATAATTATAGAATGTAAAAATAAATAGGGATTAATGCATAGAATTCTTCTATTTAAAAATATGGCCATCCTCCAAAAACTCAAGCTGTTATGATCTGTTATATCCAGCTCTAGACATTGAATTTGCTGTGATCGATGACAGAGTCTGTCATGATTCTTTCATATACAGTTCCTCAAGAAAGACACCAACTGGGACCCACACTTATTCCTTTCTCACCGGAAAGATCCTGAAAAGTAGCCCCACTTTAGGCCAAAGACTTTCAATTTTATCTAGTCAGTTGAGCAGAGAACTTAGATATATAGAAAGAAAACAAGAGAGAGCCAATTCGTCTTCACTCTACTCCTTGGTGCTCTCTCTCTTTACCATTATATAAAGGGAAGCTTCAATCTCAAACTCTCCACCCAAAACCATCCAAGACAATATATTATATGGCTTTGGTCCGAGGCTTTTTGGGTTTGACTGCTGCCTGCAGGGACTTCTGTGTCCTAGTAGTATTGGTCTTGGTAGTTCATCCTCATCGAGCAGAAGGCTTTAGTCGTGGGTTCTTTGCCCCAAGCAAAGGTGTTGTCATCCCACCAGTGGCTGGTATATGCGCAGCTTCGGTGATTGTACATGGCTACAAATGCCAGGAGCATGAAGTAATTACTCAAAACCTCTCCTTATATATAGTTTAAATAGTTTAACCATGCGATTTAGTTTCGCTAAACGCATGAGTTTTTCCAGGTGACAACCCAAGATGGATATATACTCAGCCTGCAAAGAATCCCAGAAGGTCGTGTAGTTCGAAATGGCGCCGGGAATAAGCGGCAGCCTGTCTTAATCCAGCATGGTGTTCTTGTGGTAATTGAATGGCACAAATCCTTGTTTAGTTTTAGCTGCGTTTGATAGAAAATAAAGGAGCACATTTTTGTCTTATCTAGTTGGTTTTTTGGGGGAGTAACGAAGATCAAGGGATTTGACGTAGGAAATTACATATAATTGATTGTGAGGTTTGAACCTGACTCCAGGTTTTGACTCTGCTACAAGAGGGTTCAGCCGCCCGCGTCTGCGCCACGTTATGACACTGAATTAAGTTGCGTTCTGTGCCGCACTGTGGCACCAACCACCATGTGGTTTTCAATCATTTTGTTCAAAGGACCAACGACAACATGTATGATGTCAGTTACTTGGTCTTTCTTAATAAGAGTAATCTTCGGAGCGATGTCGCTCTGATGAATAGGAAAAGAAAAGCAAGTAACAAAGGCAGGCTTATTTTTAAATGGGAATGCTTGAGTTACGCATATATTCCTGATCTATGGCAGAGCATTTAGAAGCATGTTGATAATATGGGAAGCCATGCATAGGTCGGCAATGGGCACCTCCATATGCCAAAGTAAGTACTTGCAGTTACTCCCAAATAGTTAATAATCTAGCTAGCAGTATACAAGCATGAACCATTTAAAAAAAAAAAAAAATCGTCCTTACTATGTGAGGTTAGGCAAGCATCACGTTTACCAAAAAGATAGACCTTATAAAGTGCATTTGTCCAGGAGATATGGTCGCGTTCTTGTGATGCTATATATATTATATGTAGTTTATTCTATGATCTACTGATCAAAATCATGCACCGCTCGGCCAGAATTAGAATTTCCATGGGGACCAAAGTTCAAGATATATATATCTCTTCTTCCTGACTTCTGATTTGTCTTGACTAACGTCATGTGCTAAGATGAAGCCACGACATATTTTTGTGGGCGGGAAGTTTTGTTTGTGCTCGTGAATTTTAACGATATATTAGCTAGAATGCAACGTGGGTGTTGCTGCTGACTGCGTGTTTCATGTTCTTATTTGGTGCGTGTGAGTGCAGGATGGAATGACATGGTTTCTGAACCCTCCGGAACAAAATCTGCCCATGATTTTGGCTGATAATGGTTTCGACGTGTGGATTGCCAACACTAGAGGGACCAGATTTAGCCGACGACATACCTCCCTGGACACTAGCATACCGGTTTCCCTCGTTTCCTTTACTATAGTCTATTTAATAATTATAAGTTACTAATTTTAGAATAATATATAGGTAGTTAAAACCATTCAATTTATTAATTCCTATGTAAATAAATACTTTAAAACATAAGCTAACTTATCCTTTCATGTGCTGCATGTATGAACATATAAAGAGCTCTTTCTTGTTTGTTTGTTGATGCATGTGGGTAAATGTTATATATATATATATATATAGACATCGTATACCATTCATCATGTCAACCTGATCATGTGGTTCATGTGGATTTTTTTTATTTTACTTGCAATTTCATTTCTCGATCTTCTTCCTCATCCACAGACTAGCTAGGAAGAGTTCCGTATTAATGTGTGATCATGGTTTGTAAATATTGAAAATATGACAGGATTTCTGGGATTGGTCGTGGGATGAATTGGTGTCCTTTGATATACCAGCAGTTTTTGACTATGTGTATGGTCAAACGGGGCAAAAGATTGATTACGTGGGTCATTCCCAGGTGAGGATCATATTTTGCAATCTTCGAGACTCTGCCTCTTGACTAATTACTTAACCCGGCTCACTATCTCACTTGACTAGATGCAAATAGAATGTTACGCTTCAAATCTTAGTATGCACAGTTCTTAGAGTTCCGAAAGGAAAAGTCTCTTTCAAGTGAGTTTGCGCACCAAATTGCACATCGATATTGACATATAAGACATTCATTTAATGAAACGGTACAAATTGAAGATAAAAATAATTTTTATGACATTTTCTTCTCTCAAATTTTTATTTTTATTTTCAATAAAAAAAAGTGTCGGTACGCCGCGTACCTAGCAAGGCTCTTTGCAAAATCCCTCTCAAAGCTATCATCCATCTTATCATTTCAGTATGGTCTATTGAAATTTGAACATGTGAATCATGTTTGGCAGGGGACTTTAATTGCTTTGGCATCCTTCTCAGAAGGTAAACTGGTGAACCAGATGAAATCGGCAGCCTTGTTGAGTCCCATTGCTTATTTGAGCTACATGAACACTGCACTTGGCGTTGCTGCTGCCAAAGCTTTTGTTAATAGCGAGGTAAATCACCGATATATGATGCTATAAATTGATATTAATGTTACTATTAAATAAGATTAATATGCAGCTTAATTGAAAGAAGTACTTTGTTTAATTTGGCACAGATCACCACGATATTCGGTCTTGCAGAGTTTAATCCAAAAGGGTAAGTACACCAAGTATTAAGCTGATAATCATCCTATATCTATTGATGGTGGATAAGTTACTTTTTGTTGGAATTAGAATGCACTAAAATATTGATGGTTTTCTGCAATTCCTCTAAATAGGGAACCAGTAGGTAACTTTCTCAAGTCTCTATGTGCATATCCGGGGGTTGACTGCTATGACTTGTTAAGCGCTCTTACTGGTATTAATCTGTGCCTACTTCTTGTACATGTTACCAATAATTGTTTTTCAACAGCAGCTTCTGTGTCTGTTGGGGTCGTAGATTTATATATATTCAATAGCACAGTTTACTTTTCACATAGAAAACATTATTGAAATGACAACTTATGAAATCCTACTGACACCACATGCATGCTTGATTCTAGGTAATAACTGCTGTCTTAATTCCTCCACCATTGATCTCTTCCTGATGAATGAACCCCAGTCGACATCAACCAAGAACATGATACACCTTGCTCAAAGTGAGTTCATTTGTTCCTCTGGATTACTGATTTGGCATATTTCCAGTGAACATTAGATAAGATAAAAAACAAAGTAACAGATATTTTTACTCGACTCATCTTTTTAGGCAGTCGAGAAATGATATTTGCAGTGTCCTCGTATGTGCAGGTTCTGCACATTATTTTTGAAGAAAGTGAGTAAATCTAGAACTCACATGAAAAATAATTTTTTTAACTATTGACTCTACTTTTTTTCAAAGAACATCTTAAGACTATATCTAGCATTACTCTTGTCAGAAGCAAGCCAGAACTACCCAGTTATATTCACTTATAAAATGATTGACCGAGGAAGCTTTTGCAATAAAAATTTGCAGCTGTTCGAGATGGCATTTTGGCAAAATACAACTATGGCAGGCCTGACTATAATGTGATGCACTATGGGGAAGCCACACCACCTATTTATAACCTCTCTAACATTCCCCATGACCTTCCTATCTTCGTTAGCTATGGTGGCCAAGATGCTCTCTCTGACGTTGGAGATGTCATGCTTTTACTTGATATTTTTAAGTTCCACGATGTAGACAAGCTGTCAGTTCAGTTCATCAAGGATTATGCCCATGCAGATTTCATCATGGGGGTAAATGCTAAGGATATAGTGTACAATCAAGTAGTCGCTTTTTTCAAGCGTCAATACTCGGCATGATCCTTCATGAAGGCCTTGGTTCTGTGATCAGAAGTAATTTTCATTCCTTACCTAATAAAATCATTATAAAGTAATGTGGAAGCCGTTCTGTATATGTGTTTCAGGGGCAGGCTAATTAGCTGTAATCTGGAGTACTTAAACTGACAATTTTGAGCATTTTAAATGCTTGGCTAGAATTAGAAAATAAGATCGAGTGGCCTTGAATGATAGCTCTTGTAGCCTTCTTGTTTATAGTTTTCCATCATATTATATATACCTAATCCAAAACTACTCCGCACGTACATGATCAGCTGAAAAATGATCACTTTTTACTGTTGATTGGTAATTTGGAAGAACACGGATGAAGACTATGGTTTATTGTTAAAGCACCCTCAAAGCAAACAATGATATGTACCCCGTACTTGACCAAAGCGCTTGCATTCCAATAAATCTTGAAGAAAATGAAGAGATGATTCTTAATTCAAGGGAAGAATCAAATTAATTTGGAGCAAGGTGTGCATGCAGGGTAGATCACCTATAAAGTTACTACTTCATTAAGATCCCGATTAATCTTGACTTTCAAGAGGTTCACAGGCAGTTGGTTGTCAACCAGTTGATTATTCACATCTTTTTAATAAAGATTATCTGATTCATTCCAGCATAGTTATCAGCCCAATCGTATAGCCTAGATCCCTGCCAATTATTTTTTCCTTTTCCCTCGGCCACATTCTTCTCCTCTAATGGCCTTCATGCATCTTTGTTTCTACTTTCTAGTTTCTCTTTGTCTACATATTGAAACAGAAAATTCTACCTCATCTCGCTTACACGTAAAATTTTTTAAATTATTGGAATATTGAAATTTCGAAATTTATTTATTTTTCTTTATATTTTTACTTTATTAATTATTTATTTCATGTATCAGTTCATTGTTGATGGTATTCCTAAAAAATTTCAATTAAACTATTTATTCTAGCCTGAAAATATTCGACCCCTCCAAACTTATAATTCGTGCCTCATCCCTCCCACATTTATTCCTTTCTCACCGGAAAGATCCTGAAAATTAGCCCCACTTTATAAGGCCAAAGACTTACAATTTAATCTCGTCAGTTGAACCGAGAAAGCGAGAGCCAATTCGTTTTCGTACTCCGGTCTTTGTGCTCTTTCGCATACTATTATATAAAAGTGAAGGTTCAATCTCATGAACCCTCCACCCAAAACCATCCAAGACAATATATATGGCTGTGGTCCGAGGCTTCTTGGGTTTTGCTGCTGCCGGCAGGGACTTCTGTGTCCTAGTAGTTTTGGTCTTGGTAGTTCAACCTCATCGACCAAACGGCTTACAGCGTGCGCTCACTGCCCCAAGCAAGGATCATGTTGTCAAACCACCAGTGGCTGGTATATGCGCGGCTTCGGTGATTGTACACGGCTACAAATGCCAGGAGTTCAATGTAATTACTCAAAACTACTCCCTATATATAGTTTAAACAGTTTAACCTTGTGATTTTCGCTAAACGCATGAGTTTTTCCAGGTGACAACCAAAGATGGATATATACTCAGCCTGCAAAGAATCCCAGAAGGTCGTGTAGTTAGAAATGGCGCAGGGAATAAGAGGCAGCCTGTCTTACTACAACATGGTGTTCTTATGGTAATTGAATGGTACACATACATGATCTTTGTTTACTTTTCGCTGCGTTTGGTATAAAATAAGGGAGCACATTTCAGTCTTATCTAGTTGTTTTTTGGGGGAATCTCGAAGATCAAGGGATTTGACGTAGGAAATTACATGTAATTGTAGTGTCTGATTTGTCTTAACTACAACGTGCTATGATGAAGGCACGACATACTTGGCGGGAAGTTAGTTTGAGCTCCTGAATTTTAACGCAAGCTGCGTGGGTTTTTCTAGCTGCTGACCGCTTATTACTTGTTCTTATTTGGTGCGTGTGGGTGCAGGATGGAATGTCATGGTTATTGAACTCTCCGGAACAAAATCTGCCCATGATTTTGGCTGACAATGGTTTCGACGTCTGGATTTCTAACACTAGAGGGACCAGATTTAGCCGACAACATACCTCCCTGGACTCTAGCACGACGGTTTCCCTCGTTTCCTTTACTCTAGTCTCTAGTCATGATCTATTGTTAATTATAAATTATTAATATTAGAATAATAGGTAATTAAAACCATTAAATTTATTAATTCCTATTTAAATTATAAATACTTGATCAGAACATGATCGAGTTAACTAGTTATCCTTTCATGTGCTGTATGATGATTAACATCGGATCAGTTCTTTCTTGTTTGTGTGATCATGCATGGTTGGTTTGTAAATATTGAAAATATGACAGGATTTCTGGAATTGGTCGTGGGATGAATTGGCGTCCTTTGATATGCCAGCAGTTATTGACTTTGTGTTTGGCCAAACGGGGCAGAAGATTAATTACGTGGGTCATTCCCAGGTGATGATCAGGATCATACTATTTTGCTTTATTTATCCCTGCTCACTATATATCTATCTCACTTGACTAGCTAGGTGCAAATTAATTTAATGTAACACTTCAAATCTTAGCATGCGGTACTCATGTTCTTAGATTCCCTCTCAAAGCTATCATCCATCTCATCATTTCATGAGTATGTTCTATTGAAATTTGAACATGTGAATCATGTTTGGCAGGGGACTTTAATTGCTTTGGTATCCTTCTCAGAAGGTAAACTGGTGAAACAGATGAAATCGGTAGCCTTGTTGAGTCCCGTTACTTATTTGAGCAACATGAACAGTGCACTCGGCAGGGTTGCTGCCAAAGCTTTTGTTGGCGAGGTAAATGATCACCGATATACAATGCTCTAAATTGATATTTAATTAATGTTACTATCAAATAAGAATATACAACATGAAATTAACAAGTACTTTGTTTAATTTGGCAACAGATCGGCACAATGTACCGGGGTTATGCAGAGTATAATCCAAAAAAGTAAGTAGCAAGTATTAAGATAATCATCCTGGATCTTTTTTTTTTTCTAATCAATCATCCTGGATCTACTGTTACTTTATTATGTTGGAATTAGAATGCACTAACTTGATGCTTTTCTGCAATTCCTCTAAATAGGGTAGAAGCAGGTAACTTTCTCAAGTCTCTATGTGCTTATCCAGGGGTTGACTGCTATGACATGTTAAGCGGTTTTACTGGTATTAATCCGTGCCTACTTCTTGTACACATTACCAATAATTGTTTTCAACAGCAGCTTCTGTCTGTTAGTGTCATAGATTTATACATATTCAATAGCACAGTATACTTTTCACATAGAAAACATTATTGAAATGAAAACTTATGAAATCCTATTGACACCACATGCATGCTTGATTCTAGGCAAAAATTGCTGTCTTAATTCCTCCTCCTTTGATCTCTTCCTGGCGAATGAAGCTCAGTCGACATCAAACAAGAACATGGTACACTTTTCTCAAAGTGAGTTTGTTCCTCTTCATTATTGTTTTGGCTTATTTCTAGTGAACATTTCTAAGAAGGAAACAAAGGAACAGAGATAATTTTAATCGACTCATCTTTTTAGCCAGTCTTTATTAGAAACAGCCTATAAAATGATTGACTGAGGAACCTTTTGCAATTTAAATTTGCAGCTTTTCGAGATGGCACTCTGGCAAAATACGACTATGTTTGGCCCTTCTATAATGTGATGCACTATGGGCAAGTCACACCACCTATTTATAACCTCTCTAACATTCCCCATGACCTTCCTCTCTTCCTTAGCTATGGTGGCCAAGATGCTCTCTCTGATGTTCAAGATGTCAAGCTTTTACTTGGTAATTTGAAGGTTCACGATGTAGACAAGCTCTCAGTTCAGTTCATCAAGGAATATGCCCATTTAGATTTCATCATGGGGTTAAATGCCAAGGATAAAGTGTACAATCAATTGGTCGCTTTTTTCAAGCGTCAAAACTCATGATCCTTCATGAAGCTAGGCCTTGGTTCTGTGAGCAGAAGTAATTTTCTTTCCTTACCTAAAAAAATCATTTTGAAGTGAAGTGGAAGCCGTTTTACTTTTCTCTACTTCTCAATTATAACTAGTTTCTATTAAGGATTATAGTTTTCTATAGGAGCCTAGTTTTGAGATTTTCTTTAACCCCCTTGCTCTCCACTTTGTATAAGGTACTCTTATGTTATAAGTAAGGGCTAATCAATAAAATTGGGTACCGCTCTCTTCTTAAGAAAAAGTGATGTGGAAGCCGTTATGTATATGTGCTTCAGGGTAGGCTAAGCTATTATTTGTTTGAAATATTTTAAAAATAATTATATATTATATTTATTATTAATAATATTTTGGATCCCAAAAATATTTCTTTTCTTCAAAACTTATTTTTAGATCTGTTCATTATGCAGAGAATAGATTTCTAATATCTTGGTTGAATAGAAAAATCAGAGGGTATTCGAGTTTAAGTTCGTGTGTAGATAATGTAGTTAGATAAACAGACTTATTCTGAGTTTCATTATATATTGGAGGCAAACTTGCTTGTAACTTGTGTATATACCGTTATTAGTGGGGGCGAATATTGTCTTAAAGAAAGCGGCATTACAACAGACATGAAGCAAACTCTTCTTTCACTATTTTCTTTTTTTGCAGCCCGCTTTGCACCAACATTATCTGGAGTTAAACTGAATTTTGAGCTTTTTAAATGCTTTGGTTGGCTAAAATTAGAAGATAAGATCAAGTGGCTTCGAATGATATGCTCTTGCAGTCTTCTTGTTTATAGTTTTCCATTATATATATACCTAATCCAAAACTACTACTCCGCACATGAGCTGAAAAATGATCAATTCTGACTGTTGATTGGTAATTTGGAAGAACATGGGTGAAGATTGCCCATGAAATCATAGAATGAATCTTTGAGATACTTGTTAAAGCATCCTCAAAGCAAACAATGATATGTACCCAGTACTTGACCAAAGCGCTTGCATTCCAATAAATCTTGAAGAAAATGAAGAGATGATCCTTGAAGATTTCTATTGTGAATTCAACTTAAAAGATTTGATTCTTCTAGGGAAGAATCAAATTTGGAGCAAGGTGTGCAGGGTAGATCACTTATAATTTTTTTTTTTTTCCTTTTAGAGAAGCTCACCTAAAAAGTTAATTATGTTGGTACTTCATTAAGATCCTGATTAATCTTTAACTTTCAAGAGGTTTTCAGGCAATTGGATTGTCAACCAGTTGATTATTGACGTCCTTTTAATAAAGATTGTAAGATTCCAGCAAAGTTATGTTTCCTTTTATTGAAGAAGGTATCAGGAAAATACTCAAAATGGAGGCTCGATTTTGCTTAGGGGGCAATCCAAACACCGAAAACATATTGCACTTCACAAATCATGCCCCTGTTTTCGTTCATGAATCAGAAGTGATTGCTATAGTCCATTCTCCAGTATCATTTCATCCACAAAGGAATTGTATAAAAAGAATGATTACAAGAAAATGAAGTTTGATATTATTGCAGTATCTCACCCACTTTTGAATCTGAAGAAAGAATCATGAACTGTGGAAATAATTAAAACAAGTGCAGGAAGAGATGCGTAGCTTCAAGAAATCTGCTAAATGCCACTTGATGATTATGGAGAGACTCAATTCCCGTTTTCCCCGCTCTTCGACCTTGCCAAATGAGGAAAGGCAGTCAAGATGTTGCAGGGCCTCAAGTCCTGTCGGGTCAATATTCCTACCACTGGAGGCA
Source organism: Pterocarya stenoptera (assembly GCA_003123785.1). Taxonomy (NCBI): domain Eukaryota; kingdom Viridiplantae; phylum Streptophyta; class Magnoliopsida; order Fagales; family Juglandaceae; genus Pterocarya; species Pterocarya stenoptera. The sequence continues at coordinate 59,268 of QEOT01123644.1, forward strand.
CCTAGAATTGGAAGACAACATATTTGGTTAGTGTTTTTCACCAGTAAATGACCATCTTCAGTACTTTTTGGAAGATAACCATTCTGAGTAGTTACATGCAAAAAAATCCTTTTTGAATTGATTCTTTGAAAGGAAAAAACTTGGAAGACATTAAAAGAAGAAAAAAAGAGAGATGCTTGATAAACTCACCCCAGCTCCTTCGTACTTGGGCACAATGAGCAAATGTCGGAGTCCCACTTGCCTGAAAAGTACCATGGCTTTTGCCACTGACATGCTCTCCATTACAGTGTAAGGTGTTGTATTGGTAAGTATACCAAGTATTAAGCTGATAATCATCCTATATCTACTGATGGTGGAGAAGTTAATTTATTATGTTGGAATTAGAATGCACTAAATTGATGGTTTTCTGCAATTCCTCTAAATTGGGAACCTGTAGGTAACTTTCTCAAGTCTCTATGTGCATATCCGGGGGTTGACTACTATGACTTGTTAAGCGCTCTTACTGGTATTAATCTGTGCCTACTTCTTGTACATATTACCAATAATTGTTTTTCAACATCAGCTTCTATCTGTTGGGGTCGTAGATTTATATATATTCAAAGCACAGTATACTTTTCACATAGAAAATATTATTGAAATGACAACTTGTGAAATCGTACTGACACCACAATGCATGCATGCTTGATTCTAGGCAAAAACTGCTGTTTTAATTCCTCCACCATTGATCTCTTCCTGATGAATGAACCCCAGTTGACATCAACCAAGAACATGGTACACCTTGCTCAAAGTGAGTTAATTTGTTCCTCTGGATTACTGTTTTGGCATATTTCCAGTGAACATTAGATAAGATAGAAAACAAAGTAACAGATATTTTTACTCGACCCATCTTTTTAGGCAGTCGAGAAATAATATTTGCAATCCTAGTATGCAGGAGNAATTTTTTTTACTATTGACCCTACTTTTTTTCAAAGGGAGTGCCTGAAACTTGCATACTCTAAGACTATATCTAGCATTACTCTTGTTAGAAGCAGCCAGAACTACCCAGATATATTCTCTTATAAAATGATTGACCGAGGAAGCTTTTGCAATAAAAATTTGCAGCTGTTCGAGATGGCATTTTGGCAAAATACAACTATGGCAGGCCTGACTATAATGTGATGCACTATGGGGGAAGCCACACCACCTATTTATAACCTCTCTAACATTCCCCATGACCTTCCTCTCTTCGTTAGCTATGGTGGCCAAGATGCTCTCTCTGACGTTGGAGTTGTCATGCTTTTACTTGATAGTTTTAAGTTCCACGATGTAGACAAGATGTCAGTTCAGTTCATCAAGGATTATGCCCATGTAGATTTCATCATGGGGGTAAATGCCAAGGATATAGTGTACAATCAAGTAGTAGCTTTTTTCAAGCGTCAATACTCATGATCCTTCATGAAGGCCTTGGTTCTGTGACAAGTAATTTTCATTCCTTACCTAATTAGCTGTTATCTGGGGTACTTTCAATGCTTGGCTAGAATTAGAAAATAAGATCGAGTGGCTTTGAATGATATGCTCTTGTAGCCTTCTTGTTTATAGTTTTCCATTATATTATATATACCTAATCCAAAGCTACTCCGCACATGATCAGCTGAAAAATGATCACTTTTTACTGTTGATTGGTAATTAGGAAGAACATGGGTGAAGATTGTCCATGAAATTATAGAATGAATCTCTGAGATACTTGTTAAAGCATCCTCAAAGCAAACAATGATATGTACCCAGTACTTGACCAAAGCGCTTGCATTCCAATAAATTTTGAAGAAAATGAAGAGATGATCCTTGAAGATTTCTATTGTGAGTTTATCTAAAAAGATTTGATTCTTCTGGGGAAGAATCAAAGTTGGAGCAAGGTGTGCAGGGTAGACCTATAAAGTTAATGTCGGTACTTCATTAAGATCCCGATTAATCTTTTAACTTTCAAGAGGTTCACAGGCAGTTGGATTGTCAACCAGCTGATTATTGACATCCTTTTAATAAAGATGATCCGATTCCAACAAAGTTATGTTTCCTTTCATGGAAGAAGGTATCAGGAAAATAACTGAAAATTGAGGCTCGATTTTGCTTACGGGGCAATCCAAACACTGAAAACATATTGCACTTCACAAATCATGCCCCTGTGTCGTCCCTGAATCAGAAGTGATTGCTAGATTCCATTCTCCAGTATCATATCATCCACAAATGAATTGTATAAAAAGAATGATTACAAGAAAATGAAGTTTGATATTATTGCAGTATCTCACCCATCTTTCGAATTTGAAGAAAGAATCATAAACCGTGGAAATAATTAAAACAAGTACAGGAAGAGATGCGTAGCTTCAAGAAATCTGCTAAATGCCATTTGATGATTGTGGAGACACTCAGTTCCCCTTTTCCCCGCCCTTCGACCTTGCCAAATGAGGAAAGGCAGTCAAGATGTTGCAGGCCTCAAGTCCTGTTGGGTCAATATTCCTACCACTGGAGGCACCTAGAATTGGAAGACAACATATTTGGTTAGTGTTTTTTACCAGTAAATGACCATCTTCAGTACTTTTTGGAAGATAACCATTCTGAGTAGTTACATGCAAAAAAATCTTATTTGAATTGAGTCTTTGAAAGGAAAAAACCTGGAAGACATTAAAAGAGGAAAACAAAAAAGAGATGCTTGATAAACTCAACCCGGCTCCTTCGTATTTGGGCACAAGGAGCAAATGGCGGAGTATCACTTGCCTGAAAAGCACCATGGCTTTTGCCACTGACATGCTCTCCATTACAGTGTAAGGTGTTGTATTAGAGGATGCAAATCGATGTACATCACCATTTCATCTCTCGTCACGGTCACCTCCTCGATTTTTCTTTCCCTCTCAGCCAGATCAACCCAGCTAAATTTCTCTCTCACTTACCATTCCTCTGTTCTCCTTTTCTCCCTCAAGAACCATTTTTTCTTCAGAACTTGAAGAAGATGAGCTCTTAGGATTATTCCATGTAGTTCTGTTGCCCCAGAGGATAGTCCCACTGGTGGAACAACCCCATGATCTACAACCGGGAAACCATTGTGTGTGGTATTTCTGAGGACATCCACAATTCGGGAAACCTTTTCCACTCCACAGAGGGAGACAACGGGTGGCTTGGCATCAGCAAGCTCACCAACGGTAAGATTGCACATCCAAGGCTCTGGATGTGAATCCAAGAAAGGTAGGCCTTTTAAGTGCAGTATAATCTCATAGATGCTTGGATTTAAACTGTCCCCAACAGTTTTGGAAATTAGGAGAACGATCATTGTTATGGGTAGTAAGAGAAGGTTGTTAGTGAGTTCAAGAAATATCATACAAAGTGAAACAGTCATCCTCATAGAGCCAGCCATAAGCAAGGCTGCACCAAGCACAGCAAAAAGCCCATGGTCGATATTTGTGTAAGACCCCATGGTCGATAAGGATGATTGGGAGGAAGAGTCCAAACGGCACAGCAATGCCAAAGGTAAACAGTCCTAAGATGCAATAGAGTGCAAAGAAGATTAAAAGGGAGGAGATTTGATATTCTTTAGGAGTGTCTGAGGAGAAGATGTTCCGGACAGCATCATCATTGGTGGTAAGGAGTAGAGTTGCTAGCTCGTTGTAGTAACCATTTGGGCAGTTAAATTGCTTGAAGTTGCCTGAGCGCCCATTGGTGGGGCATTCAGTTTCTGAAAGGGAGGAATCACAAGGCTTGCATGTGGCTAGAAAAGGGAGACCATATTGGCACACTGAGGTGAAGAGTGCGACGGAAAGATTGAGAAGGAGCTTATGCATTCGGCCCTTCCTGCAACAAATTTTGAATAGTTTGAGTCGCTCAAATTACTTCAAGAAACTTGGGTCTTGGGGTTGAATATTTTGAGTCTGGGTTGTCTCTAACCTCACATTAAGCTCAAGTTTCATTCTCTCCTTACTGGACTACATTATAGTAACAAGAATGAAAATTGGATATGATGCTTACTGATTGATGAGATTGTAGAGTCTGAGCACCTTGTAAAGCACATAGTTGTAAAGGCCTCCCAAGAATCCACCAATAATTCTGATTACAACCACTGGGAATATATCCATCACATGATATCTAACAATAACATTGCTCACATCAAACATAATAAGGCCTCCTCTACCAAAAAGTCCACATTCCCCAGAGTTGCATATCTGAATAAAAGCCCTGAGTACCACCGCCACAACTGTCGTGCAGAAGAATGTCCTCCACAGGAGGGCACTCCTCCACCATGTAGCAACCTCTTCAAGAGCAAAGAGTACACCTCCCACTGGGGCTCTGAAAGCAGCACCGACTCCAGCTGAAGCACCGCAGGTGATAAGATCACGAAGGTCCCTGTCGTTGTTGAAGTAGCAAAGCCAATGCCATTTAAGCTGGTAATTACTAGGCCCTCCTTGGCCTAGTAAAGAAGCAAAGAAGGCGAATGTGTACCAAGGGCCCTTCTTTTCCTAGATCTAGTCCGGTAGAGATAGCTCCAATATTGCTTCCAATTATCTACACCAGCGAATAAATTTCAGGCCGCTCAGCTAAAAATAAACAAGTGTGAAAGGAATGAACTAACAGATACAAGTGCCATTTAACATTGATTACAACTCTTTGAACAGGATTCTTATGATCCCCATCAGGTATAAGTCCCTCCTGGATCCAATTCTGATAATTCACATATATGAATTATATGCATATCACTGAAACTTTTTTTCTCCTATCAAAATATGTCACTTGTGACGCCCCGACTCCCACGTACAAAACAATACGGAATCGTGACATCGGGATGATGACAACACGGGTCACGCATCCCAACGACAAATGTTCAAGTGTGTGCAACAAGCAAAAAGTGCACAAAAAAACGCAGCGGATAATATAAATAAGTCAACTAAGTACCAGAATTTGTTTAATACAAATATCCAAAAGCAAAACAGAACCAATGTCCCAAAAATATAATACAAAGCTGAAAATACAAATACATATGATCCCAGATCACTCCTCCGGCGGAGCCAAATCCTCAGGCTCAGGCTCAGCATCTGTATCACCAACATCAAAATCTACGGTACCAGAAAATGGTGCCGCAGGTAAGTTATAATCCAAACCACTCCGAGATAAAAACACATTAATGTAACCAACCATGCATGCATATGATGCAATATGCATGAAATCCAAAAATATAATTTTCCCAAAAATGAATATTTTTCAACACACGCCAAAATCTCATTTTCGCTCAAAACATTTCCATCAATACATTTTCCACCATTTTCCCAGAAAATAGCCCAAAACAATAATCCATCATTTTTCCAAAAAATGACTCACACAAATCCTTTATCCAACACACGTCATTTTCCTAGAAAATAACCCATTATCCATTTTATTCGTATGCACCATGATCTCCCCTAGGGATCATCCGTACATCCTGGCTTCATAACGAGCGATGCCCAGTTCCGCACCCAGTGCGTTCGTAGCCAAGCATCCTCTTGCCCCTGCCAGCAGAGGGGCCACGGAGTCGGCACGAGAGCTTTACCATCCCATCCGGTCCCGTTGTCGCCCGGTGACAACCCAGGGTACGTCACTAAGTATATTCCACTCCCGAGTGACCAGAGGAGCTCCACCGAGATAATGTCCCATCTCGGCTTGGGGTCGTGATACACACGCACCCAAAATCCTTTCCACATGAAAATCCAGTTTTCAAATATCCACATGAACATGAATGCAATTACCTGAAAATTCAGTTTTCATTTACAAACATGAACATGCGTGCACATGCAATGTACCAAACCAACATCAATATCCAACAACCAACCAATCCTAATATAAACCAAATACACAACTCCATCCTCCAATCCAACCGACCCCCTAACTCCTTGGACTCAGTCTGGCACAACCAACCAAACATAGTAAAATGAGTTAGTGCAAAAATATATTTAAATCTCAAAAGTTATTTGGAAAAATACTTACAGCGCTTTAATATAATTTTCGATGGATCACGGATGCTAGAAGCGGCAACACAGCAACTGAATAGTGCAAAAATGCACTGGGTCGTGGGTCTAAAAAATCCACTTTTGAACGAGGTCAAACGAAAACTTGAGATTGTTAGAGTAGGGCTTAGAGATGTTGGTGAAGCTAATGATGGTGGCCTTTAGTCGTGGATGGCGGCGCAAAAGGCGTTTGGAGGAAAAAATGATCAAATCGGAAATGAGCTTGGCTGGGCATCACCGGTGATGGATCGGAGTTGGGGATGAGTGTTTTAGGTTGCTAGGAGGTCGAGGAAAAAGTGGTAAAGAAATGGTGGCCAATGGCGGCGCGACGGCGGCGGGCGAGCACAAGAGGTGCCACGGCTTTGAGGTGTGCGTGCAGGTCAACGGCGGCACTGGAGAGTTTGAAAATGGAGGGGTGGTGTCGTCGGTGGGTGGGGAAGGAGGTGGGAGGGACGGTGAGGACTGATGGGTAGAGGTGAAGAAAACGGACGAAGGGGAGAGGGAGAGGCCGAGCGGGTCGCGCGAGAGAGAAGAGAAATCGAGGAAGAGAAGAAAAAGGAAGGAGAAAAGAAAAAGGAAAGAAAAAGGAAAAAGGGAAAAAGAAAAAAGAAGGAAAAAAAATGAGGTCCAATCCTCACAACTTGAGTCACAAAAATGATCTAACGAAAAGAATTTCAAAACAGTAAGATTAATAAAATAATTTAAACACAGAGAATAGCTTACATAAAATAATAATAATAAAATCCAACACAATAATTTTAAAACCCATAAACAAATTAATTTAAATTAAAGATCAATTTAAATGTAAAACAGTAATTAATATTAAAAAGTATAACAAATAATTGCCACATCTTAAAATCATAAAATAAACCCAACAAAAAACCCAATAAATTTTAAAACAAGAGAACTAATATTTAAAATTAATTAAAATAATCTTTCAATAAAAATACACTAAAATACGGGGTATCACATCACTGGATCCGATTCTGATGACTCTCTGAATCTCTTTTTTCCCAATTGATACTATTTCATTGGATGTGAATCTGATAATGTTCATCTAATGATTACTATATCAAGTTTTCATCCTACTTTATATTTTTTTCGCTCCCCTGAATGAATACTATTAGCTATCCACATATTTCCCAAATAAAGTCGGGCATTGACACAATTTGGATCTCGACGACCCTTACATAATAGGAGTGCTCTGATATCAGGAGTAGATCTCATGAGTTGATTTCTGATTGGAATTAAATACCATCTGAAGAAACTTTTATTCTGGTGCTAGCCGCATTGAGGTGTTCCTGTGATAAAACCCACTAGACCTTTTCCTCCCAAATCAGATTTTTTAGTTTTAGCATCCGATCCGTGATTAAAAACATACAGGTACACATGAATGTAAGCCCACCTTGACAATCAATGTTGTAGCGCCAAACATGTTGGGAGTGTCAACTCCATTTAGATAAGCTTTGATTTCAGGTATGCCAGGCCCTGCTGCAGTTGGTGCAAACCAGACACACAGGAAAGCAGCTACCATAGTCAAAAGTAAATTAGCCCCAGTGAAATAGATGAACCCCATCAAATACCTGCACAAAATTCAGTATAGATCATCCAATCTCGTGTGCAAGTTGCAACATTTATTACAGGAGCTGTAAATGTTAAAAAATTAGATGGTGATATGTAACAACCCGATCCTAAGTTTAGACTATAAGATAAGTTTTATTATTATTATTATTATTATTATTATCAGATTTTATAGGATTAGTAAATTAGAGTTCTATGAAGATTAAGATTCCTAAACTTACTCGCAGTTTCACATGCACATGCACATGCACATACGGCTCTCTTCCCCTCAGCTTTAGGGTTTTGTTTTTATTTTGTTGCAACCGCATATCACACGTTAACTTCACAGTCCACGCACGTCTCCATTCTATTTTTTCGGCAGCCGTCCCTTTATATATAGAACTCGTACGTGATAGACGAAAATATCTTCAACCTAGAGCTAGGGTTGCCGCAGCAGCTCCATGGTTTTGCACTAGCAGCCGTTGCCCCTGTCGTGAACTACCATGGAAATAAGACCCGCGACCCTTCCTCTCGCACGGACGCAGCCATGTTTTGCATCATGCACGCTGCCCTCCACTTCATGCACAGCCTCCAGGCCACGTCCAGGAAGAACAACCGAAACCAACCCGGTTTTCATCCACTTGAAAAGAGGCGCAAACCTCCTTGCACCACCACCACCCCAAACTACCAACCCTGCCCAGCCCACCCTCAACCTCACGATAGCTCCCTGTTCTCGCATCGAAAAACAGAGCACCCTCTCTTCCCTTCCCAAGCTGCCCAGCCGTGAACCACCCCGTGCAGAGCACCACGTAAGCCAACGGCCAGCCACATCTCTTCCACCTCGTGCCGACTTGTATGCCGAGAACCACCACTGCTGAGAACCCAGCTCAACAGCGTTGCGGCCTCTTACACTCGTAGATGAGCAACTCGTCGCAGCTAGTCCAAGTGGTTTTGCCAGCCACCTTAAGGACGTCGGACCACCACCCACGGTGCCAGAAACCGCCGACCACCACGACCGCTAGCCACCCATAGCCGCCGCACATCAGCTTCTCTTCCACGGTGAGCCCCTGCTTCGCACGTCTCTTTCCCTCTCTCCCGAGTCCTCTGTTTCTCTTAATAGTATGAAGTTGTGTTTTTAGGTTTTTAATTTACTACATACTATAATAATAAGATTACCTTTATGCCCTTTTAATCTAGTATCTTGGAGGATTGTTTTAAATTACATATATGTCCTTTCTAAACCAGTATCTTGAACTTGAAGGAGTATTTTATGTATAATTATATTTATAAACCTACATTTAAGTCTATGTTAATTATGGATATTATTCCATCATTTTATTTGAAGTTGTGTTGGGCTTAATATTTTAAATGTGAACTTTTACTTAAATATATATTTATATATATACATATTTATATATATATATTAGTTAAAGACTCATTTATTATAAAGAAGTGTTTAAAGAATTTGAAATATATGTTCAAGTCTAATATTGAACCTAATATTTTAGTTAATATTACTTTGCCTATTTAATAGGATTTTTATGCTCAATTTTAAATAGAAAACAATAAAGGAATTTTAAACTATATTATTTAGTATTAATTTTTATAATTAAATTTCAATAGTAAATAGCAAGTGTTTAATCGTTTATTTTAAATCTATGGTATGAAATGAACCTCTAGTATTTTTATAATAGATTTTGATATATTTATGCTATTGAAGTTGTAAATTTTTAAAATAAAGAAATATGTTAAGAGTATTTAAATAATATTGATAATTATTATATTTCTTATAAAATTAAATAATTATGTTAAGAAAGTAAATCTATTTTAAGAATTTAGGTTTTTATGACTTATTTATAATAGTCTAAGTATTCTACTAAATTATAATATGTTATTAGTATTTTAAGTAATTTAAAATATCATGATTTATTGATTATGGTGTTAAACAGAAAATTTATTTGACTATTTTCTAGATTATGAATTTAATTAAGTAGGAAACTAGTATATGTTATTCTAGACAGATTTAGTGACGTTTAAAATACTGCATTTAGGTGACGAGCTACGAAGTGAGATTCAAGAAGAAGCGCATCAAGGTAAGTAATTTGATCACAAATTAGGATCATCACGGTTCAGCTTATACAGATTATTATTCAAGCCAGTTCATTGATAGCCATTATTTATGTACCACTCATGTCATATGCAAACATGTCATCCAGCATAGCATACGATCATGTCATTCCGCATCATGTTCAAATTCATAAATTATAATTATGTGTGTATTATGTCATGCATCTCATGAGCATAAGACACGTAAGCTATCTTAAGTTCAAGTGTAAGATAAGATCAGATCAGTTAGTCAGATGGCCATTCAGATGTATGGTACCAATGCAGTTCAGTTTCAGGGTGGATGTGCAAGCCACGGACTCAAGCGTGGTCTACCATAGTATGCTAGAATACTATCAGCGGCTCCCCTCGTGGCCACGGGACGTGGGGCCGGTGCACAACCTCGCACACAGGTTTAAGTGTGTTGGCCAGTCAGTTAAATCAGAATAGTCAGTTAAGTTAGATCAGTCAGTTAATTCAGATAAATCAGTCATGCATAGCATAAACATCAGTATGAACAGTCATGAATTTTAAGCTCTCAGCATGAAAAACTTTTATGAAAAACCTTATGTTTAGTATGTTAACGTTGTGATGGATTTCTTACTGAGTATTCGACTCATTTTAGTTTGTTTTCATGTTTTTAACCACCCAGATGAGGATGATGATTACAAGCAGGCAGGCCAGGAATAGAAAGAGCAGTTTATTTTTAGTTTCAGACCTTCTAGAAATAAATTTATTTTAGTGCTTTCATGACATGACTTTTATTCAGTTTATTGATTTAAGTTTTTAAGACATTTTTATCAGACACAGTTTTATGAAATAAATCCTAAATTGTTTTTCATTTAATATGAGATCTATTTCTGGGTTTATTTTCATGAAAAATACGTGACACACCTAGCCTACGGGAAGGGGGTGTTACATGATCAGAAGAGATAACATCGAACCTTTTCTTCTGAATCAAGTGAACAACAGCAAGAAGTTTGTAGCCAGCAATGTTCTCAATTGCAAGATTGATGAGGGTAGCAATCAAACCGGTAAGAAGTCCAACAAGTAATGCCAGTGTCCACTTCAAGAATACATACTGCAACACTTGGACTTTGGATCTGCTCCTCCGTCATGCTTGAATAGATCGTTCTCATTGATCCTACATCAAAGCGACTTTCGAGATTCATCTCTATGAATGTTTCTCGGAGACAAGTGCGCAAACATAGAATAAAGAGACAAGACGAGAGAAGGAAGGGGGAAAAAAACCAAATTCTTGGAACAAGGAGATAATAATGTTTTAAGCTATTTACTCGTAGTCCAAGCTCTCAATATAGGAAACTTTAGCTCCAACCATGGCTAGTGGAGTGGAGGAAAGCGTCCGGCTTCTCTGAAGAAGTGACTGGTTTAGTGGGTTGATTTCTGGGTCTCTTTCTTCTTCATCTACTTCCCCTTCCATGTTGGGGGTAGCTTTTGCAGCTGTAACTTGGCTGAACTCTTCCTCCATTGGAGCAATACGAGTTAGGACAGTGAAGTTTTAGAAGATATTAGAAGCCCTGAAGTTGGTTGGTGGTGCTTTTGTTGGTTCTGGATTGGGAAAAAGTGAGCTATCATTGCTGCTATGTTGGAATCTACATGTCCATATTCGTTTCGTCTTACTAAAGAATTTTATATTAATAAACACATGATTGATATAATGTATGTGAAGGATGAATTAATTAGTAGGTCATCGCATTCAAATACAATGGAATAATGAGGCTTGGACGTTTGGCAATAAATGATTGAGAGGCATGATTTCCATACTTTCTAATTTCTTTTTTTCTGTTTCGACTCGCGTCTCTCTCGCAATCTTCTTGGAATATCTTCGGGTCTTCGTCTTTGACAGATAAGCACCAACCAGGGAACAGCCTATGCAAAAAACACGTGAGCGGCGGCTATGATAAAGGGGAATGGACAGATCAACGGTGTTAGTAAACCGGCGCTTGAGGTGATTGAAACGCCCATCTTATCCATAGAAAAATAGGAGCTTGCTCAAAATAATTAATGAAAACAAATATGATATGCCTCCATTTCCCCCAACCCTCGTATAAGCTTGTTATTTATTTTTCATCCGTTCATCCTAATTTATGTTTTGGTTCCAAATGATAAGAATGTGAAGTTTTAATGATTTTTCTTGAGATGTGTAGAAATCCCTAGTCGTTGAACAGGAAATTGGGATCGGATCATGCAGAGCTCCATTCCCAAGGAAAGGAAGGAGAAGAAGAAGTTCAAAACAATAGAGATGGAAGATTGCCTTGTGCGTTGGTAAGTCTTTCTCTCCGTTTTAAGAATTTTTCAAACTCTAATTATGAATCTTTAATTTCCAGCGCTTACTTTTTCATGAAGTTCTCATCGCGAAAATCAGGGCAGTTGATCAGCGGATTGCATGAAGGCATAGAGGTGTTTGAGAAAGGTATCCTTTCTGTCTCTCTGGAATACAGAATCGAGGGGCTTGAACTCAAATGATGATCGTCAGCGGTTTGATAGGTATTGGTGTTTATACTCACCGTCATATCTTGATTCACTCACTCTCATGGCGGATCAAGAGATGCTCTGAATTCTAAAATAAGGCCATGTGCATTCATATTATTGGCTTGTATATTTTTCTCTCTCAGCATTTGGCCTCTGTATTTCATCAACTTGGCTTCAAGTTTCGTCTTCTTTAAAATCGTCTCGCATTGAGATCAGATCTCGTACATTGCCAGAATAAATGTACAGACCATGAAGAAAGCAAGCAATAGAAGTATCTTAAAAGCAAATTATTACAGAAAAAATTAAAGCAGTTCTGGTAATCATGTAGTTACAAAAACACACACAGACAATGAAGAAATTAAGAAGAAAAAGATGAAGAACCTTGCATTAATATAGAATAAGACATCTCTGTTGTGAATGAACGTAATAAAATATAAGAGATAAGGTTTATTCAAGGAAACCAAAGACTCCAACGAAAGTGTTCTGTATTAAGAGCATCCGCATCCCATCCCCTGTATCATTATTATCTCTAAATTATAAGGAAAAAATTAGAGAAAAGCTCAAAAATCCTCCTCCATCCCATCTCCTAAATCATATTTTATCAATATTTTACTCTAATAAATAAAATAAATTCTTCTTCCAATCATTTATATTTTTTCTTATACTCATATTTATTATAGTTTTAAATAATAATTTTAAAAATAATTTAAATAATTACTAAAATATTAAAAAATTAATTTTAAAAATATTATCATACCCATAAAAAAAAGAATTTAAATTCTTGTTTTAAATATTCACTAGAGTAATAATTCAAAACATAATAAAAAATATTGAGTAGTTAAGTTTGTAAATGAAAGTGAGAGAAAAAAGTAATAAAAAAATAATAGAAGAATATTATTTTAATATAATAGAGAAATGATAGGGAATGGGATGTAGAAGGTTTTTTTGAAGATGAATAAAATTTAGAATAAAATTATAAAGAGTGTCATTTTTAATTAAAATTTAAGAAAAAATATAGGAAATTCAATGTGAATGCTCTAACAAAACAACCGGGCCATTACAATAACTAAAATAATTATTGGACTGAACTCGTGATGCTTGGGCTCATAATACAAGACCCCCAAATCGGCCCACTTTCCTTGAGATCCTGCTCAGCAGTAGCCAGCACACACGTAACAGCATCAAACCTCTGCATCCTCTTGCTCCGTTGGCTCGCCACTGCCGTCTTCTTGAGGGCCTGATTCTACTTGAAGATTATTTGGATTGAAATAGTATTGCTGGATTGAATCATACATATTGACTAATCTAACAGATATACTATTGAGTAATTCAATAATTTGTGAATATGGTTTGGATAATATCCTTATGGCAAATAGAGATAAAATAACTCACCCAAAGGTAGGGAAGAGAATCAATAATAGACAAGTACATGCAAGAACACCCGAGACGTAGCAAATAAGCCTTGCTGCATGGCGATAGCTAGCATTTTGAATGAGTCGGAATAACTCCATCAATGCTAGGAAGTAAACACACAGCTCTAATAAAAAGAGACATGATTGTGCGGTGTGTCTCGAATGGAGAGGAGGTTGCGTTCTGATTTTGTACTTGAAGAAGGTTCCCCAACACTTGGATGAAAACTTGGATGGTGAGTAAGAATTGGATGGATAGACCAAGGAATCCTCCTTGCTCATGACTGCAAACAAAAATCAAAGACTATAAAATGGTCAGAGTAATTTCCACAGTCAAATTGATCAAACACCCCTATATATGCACATGCATTTTCCTTTCAATTCCTCTATTATTTTTGTCTTTGCCAGCTAAATAAATATTAATCTTCGAGTCAATATTGAGCATATAGATTGTATTAGCATATAAACTAAATCATTTCAAGACCGCCTCCATTAGCGCCACATGGACGATAGGAATCTTGGATGTGCCCTAGCTCGCAAAATTTGCCAAACACACTATTAATGTTGGTTCCACCTTAACAAAAAAAAGTATTGATGTTTTAACCTTTTTTTTTTAATACTGAAAATAATATTACATCTTATCATGATGAGAAGACATTGTATATCAATATTTTTCTATTTTTTTAAGAAAAATAAGAAATAATTCAAAGATAATGAAAAGTAACATATTTTCATAGTGGAATACGAGGGTCATATATAACATTATTTTTTTTATAACTATAATGGGCATCGCAACAAATGGTTTACTGACACAACAAATTTGTAAGTAGTGAAACTCTTTTTTATTACCGCAAGATGTTAATGCGAGACTATGAGAATATAAACTAAAAAATTAATTTAATCTCTACTTACTAATTCAAAATTTTAAAACAATTAGTGATTTAATACAATATCATAATTGATATCTTAAATTTGATTATTGGAATTACATTTCACACTAATTTAAATTAAATATTCTATATGTGTGAAAAGGGAAAGTAGCAAATATTATTGAAATCGAAGTAAAAGTTAATTACAATGTCTTGCCTTTTATATACACAGTAAATGGACGCGTGTACCATAATACAAATCAAAGAATAAAATAAAATAACTATTATCTAATGAGTAATGCTACGTACAGTCTCTATTTGGAGACTGCAATGCAAGTTTAGGTAATTTTATTTTTAAATTTTTTTAAAATTATAAAAATATCCTTCCTAAAATGATGTTTTTTCTTATTTAATAAAGGGTCTGGACATACAATCCCTAAGTGGGGACTGCAAATAGAATTTCTCCTCTTTTTAATAACATGTTAAGTCTACTAATTAAGAAAAAGTTTCATTTCCGATAGAGCGAATAGATAATTAAATTTACATCTTCCACCTCCTTTTTAGTTTAGAGGCAATAAGTAATTAAACAGTTGCGTAACCTTCCTAACTTGGCATTGAAATTCAATATAATATAGGGTGAAAAACAAGAATAGTTGTGATTCAAGCAGTGAATCGCACATACTTTCGAGGAATGTTTGATCAAATGCTTTCTCTGTTTTGCCTTACCAGAGACTTGAGGCCTTCTTTGATAATAAAATATGTTTTGAAAATTTTTAAGTTTTCTCATAATTTCATTCTCAAAGATATAATAAATCTCAAAAACATATTCTATTTCAACTTTTCATTCAATAAAAATTAATACGATTTTAAAAATTCTAAAACAAAAAATAATTTTAATAATTATATTTAATCAAATTTTCAACTCAATCTATTTATTTTTGCAAACTCTAATGCAAAATTTATTTTTTAAAAATTTATTCAAGAATTTATCTCTACTATCTCGTTTGAATAGTGAGATAAAATGAGATGATCTGTGAATAGTGATAGAATGATTTATGAATAGTAGTAAAATGTTTGAACTAATATGTTTTATGGAGTTTTGAAAAATGAGAGAAAAAAAAGTTGAATGAAAATTTTATAAAATTAAAATATTTTTATAATATTATTTTTATTTTAGAATTTGAAAAAATTAAATTATTTTTTGTATTTTGTTAAGAAATTTAAAAAAATTGTAATGATTATATAAAAAAATTGAAAATTTGAGATTAAATTTTTTTTTTTTTATGTATGTAGTGTTTGAATATTGAGATGTGATTGAATGATTTGGAAAGACTAAATTTACTATCCAAAACAGGCCTAAATCTAAAAAATTCTCAAGTTTTCAATAAGAGAAAAGATATTTATAACCGTGAATTGTGTAATCGTCGTGTAATCGTTTTAAAAAAAATTAATAAAACATGAGACCTACATAAAAAAAAANGATTATATAAAAAAATTGAAAATTTGAGATTAAATTTTTTTTTTTATGTATGTAGTGTTTGAATATTGAGATGTGATTGAATGATTTGGAAAGACTAAATTTACTATCCAAAACAGGCCTAAATCTAAAAAATTCTCAAGTTTTCAATAAGAGAAAAGATATTTATAACCGTGAATTGTGTAATCGTCGTGTAATCGTTTTAAAAAAAATTAATAAAACATGAGACCTACATAAAAAAAAAAATTAATTTTTTAATAATAAAATCCAACACAAGTCTTCTGTATTAACAGAACAACCGGGCCATTACAATGACTTGCTAAATAATGGAACTAGTGTCAGTAAAAATAAACCCACGTACTCAATATTGAAGAACGTTTCTCAACAACTATTGAACTTATTATAATTATTATTGGACCAACAAACATAAAATAATTATTGGACTGAACTCGTGATGCTTGGGCTCATAATACAAGACCCCCAACTCGGCCCACTTGCCTTGAGATCCTGCTCAAGCCAGCACACACGTGACAGCATCAAACCCCTCCATCCCCTTGCTCCGTTGGCTCGCCACTGCCGTCTTCTTGCTCCATTGAGTTACCGTTAATTGCTTGAGGGCCTGATTCTGCTTGAACATTATTTGGATTGAAATAGTGCTGCTGGATTGAATCATATATATTGAATAATCTGACGGATATACCATCGAGTAATTCAATAATATGTTGATATGGATTGGGTAATATTCTAATGGAGAATAAAGTTAAAATAACCCCCCCAAAAGCAGGGAAGAGAGAATCAATAATAGACAAGTACATGCAAGAACACCTGAGAGGTAGCAAATAAGTCTCGCAGCATGGCGATAGCTAGCATTAGGAATGGGTCGGTATAACTCCATCAATGCTAGAAAGTAAATACACATAGCTCCAATAAAAAGATACATGATTGTGCGATGTGTCTCGAATGGAGATGAAGCTGAGTTCTGATTCTGTACTTGAAGAAGGTTCGCCAACACTTGAATGATAGTTTGGATGGTGACTAGGTGCTGGTCGGTTAGACCAAGAAATGCTCCTTGCTGATCATGACTGCAAACAAAAATTAAAGACTATAAAATGTTAAATTAATCTTTGTAGAAGCCACTGTTTGGGAGAAACCACTACACACATTACGTGTCCTCACCAGATTTAAAGTTAAAGTCAAGTGATGAGAGAGAGAGAGTTGCAGAGAGATGAGAGAGAGAGCGAGTTGCGAGAAGAGAGAGTGAGAGTGATGAGAGAGAGAGTTGCAGAGAGAGTGAGGAGAGAGAGAGAGAGAGAGAGAGAGAGAGCGAGTGATGAGAGAGATGAGAGTTGCAGAGAGAGAGTTGCAGAGGGATGAAAGAGAAAGCGAGAGTGAGGAGAGAGAGAGAGAGAGAGAGAGTTGCAGAGAAATGAGAGAGAGCGAGTGATGAGAGAAAGTGAGAGTGATGAGAGAGAGTTGCAGAGAGAGTGACGAGAGAGAGAGAGAGAGAGAGAGAGAGAGAGAGAGAGCGAGAGTGATGAGAGAGAAAGCGAGAGTGAGGAGAGAGAGAGAGAGTTGCAGAGAGATGAGAGAGAGAGCGAGTGATGAGAGAGAGAGTTGCAGAGAGAGCGGCGAGAGAGAGAGAGCGTTGAGAGAGAGAGAGAGCGACGAGGAAAAAAAAAAAAGGTGGGGAGGAAGCCATGTAGTGGTTGCAAAATGTGCACCCACTACAGTGGCTTCCGTATAGCAGTGCTCTAAAATGTTCGGTAGTTTCCACCATCAAATTGATCAAACACCCCTATGCACGTGCATTTTCCTTTCAATTCCTCTATTATTTTTGTCT
>QEOT01123645.1:0-77113 GCA_003123785.1 Pterocarya stenoptera
AAAAAAAAAAAGAATTTTATTTGTATTTACCTTTGAAAAGTGACGAAATTCATTGAAAATATATATAAAAAAATACTTAGAAAACCTATATGTTTTTTTTTTTTTTATAATGTTTGTGAAAGTAATGAGATCACTTAAAACGAAAAAAACTTGTCCGCAAACGTGATCTAAATTTTTTAAAGTTTTAAATAAATAAAGTTTCTTTGCTAAAGTGAACCTTTGTTTATAAAAAAATAAAAATAAAAAAATAGAGGCGCGCCTACTCTTTAAAATATTTTTGAAAAAATAGTTTTTGCATAGAGAACAAGCATTCTGCTTTAACTTCTATGTACCCGTTTGGCTTTCCAGTGGATAGGGGTTACTATAGTTACGTCTTGATAGGAAAGTCATATTTGATCGGCCCTCCAACCCTGTTTACCGTGAAAACAAAAAAGTTCTATATACCCATCATTATGTTTGCTCTTTATTTCAATCTATAATCATAAACACGTACAAGAGGACTAGTTAGAGGAAGACTCTAGCTTATAGGATGGTTTGGAGATCAGTGCGTATAGAGAAATGATAAATACAGTCGTGAGTGTGCAAGCAGCGTACAGTCGCTTTGATAAAAAGTGAATAAAAATATGATCCACTTGAAAAAAAGTTAAGTTTTTAATAGCGGACCTCATTCCTTTTCAAAACGACTATATGACATTTGCGCATTCCACGACTGTATGTAAAATTACTCGTGCGTATAATACCTTCAAGAATCATGTAGCTAGTAACAAAGTAGCGCCTCTAATCATGTATCGACTATAAAGACTTTTTTTTTTTTTTTTTTAATTTAAATTATAACAAATTTACTTGCGAAAAATTCAGAGTTTATATATAATACCAATAGAGCTAGATGAATTTATTAATCGTAGGGCAGACTGTCATGCATCATGAATTGGTTCTGCAAATATACTCGAACAAAAGCTAGCTCATGATGAAATAATGATCATCCGTGTCTGATCATCATCATCGTGTAATATCAATGATACGTAATTTCTTAGTGCATGTGCTGGGATCCTTCTTGTTGTTTGCTCGTATATACGTAGAGGGCAACTTATAACATGCTTTTTTTAGAGTTTCACGTGGTGTACTTTCGGCCTATATGGGGGTCTTTTTCCCTTGATCTTTTTTTAATTTTAATTTTAGTACAAATTACCATGAGCTTCAAAGACAGAAAGTGGGCATGGGGTTTGAAGAAGAAGTTAGGATCTAACCGGCCTGCACATCTTGTCATGAGAAATATATTCGTGTTCTTAATTAAATTCCTTCTTCACCGGGCGCAATAGATTTTATTTGGAAATTCACGTCGAAAGGCTGTACGTAGCAACGTCCATGAAGAAAGTTGGAAATTTAAATCTATTGAATCATTAATAGGGTAGAGATCGATGATCGCTAAAATTAAGTTACATTATAATTAATTCATTTTATCATTATAATTTTTTTAAATTTTTTATATAAAATATAATAAATAATTTTATTTTTTTAAATCTTAAAATAATAATATTATTAAAAAATAATATTTCATTTAATTTATCTTAAATTATATTATCTAATCTCACAATTTAAACGAGCCCTAGGTCGAGATCCAAATTAATTAGTTAGTCAAGAATGTAGGCTAGCTAGCAATAGAGCTTTTACTAATTTCATGAAATGAAATGAATCGAAAATGTAAAGTACTGATTTGAAAGTGGTAACCACTTTTGTCTCCTAAAGTGCAGACGCTGATTTAATGGGAACCGAGAGAGTTTCTACGACCTCAATCTTAAAATTTAATGCTGATCCGGAACCCTGCCGTATGCGAATTGGTCTCCAACAATTAATTAATTAGGTATAAGTTTTCATATATATAAATATACGCATGGATACGTTATAAATTCATATTATAAATTAATAGTTATATGATTAACATGACATTTTAATTGTACGTGATGTGAATGGAATAATACATTTATTTCCACAGGTTCTTTTTGGTCATGTTTTAGGTGCTTTCTCCATCATATCTTACGACCCTGCCGATTCATGAGCTTCTTCCCGATCCGAAGAATTTCTTACTTTTCGTTGCTTTTTTCCATGTCTGTCCCTTTCGTGTCTGGTAATAATAACTTTGAAAATTTGGTGCTTTTGATTTAAATTCAACAACTGCGGAAAAGTGCATTTAGGTATATATACTATCAAGACCTATATCTACTCTATTACGACTAATTATAAATAGTAATTTTTGTTTTTTATTTAATTTTTTTTTATTTTTCTGTTAAATTCGTTAAATTATGTTTTATCAAATGAATCTTAAAATTCTTGATCTTTTGAAGTAAGTAATGTTTTTTTTAAGAATTTAATAAAAGATCATGTTTTATCAAAAGGCATTTAATAATCTCGTAATACATATGAATTGACGTCTCTTTTTCATATCTTTTTTGTTTTGACAGTGTACTCATTTTTCTTTTTTTTTGTTTTAATTTCTCTTAGATAAAAAAATTAAAATGACTTTATTCTTTAGAATAGAAAAGCTTTAGAACATTCTCATTGTAAAATTTAACTTTAAGTAAATTTAACTAATAAAATATTGAATACACTCAATATATAATATTAATAATTAATTTGATTAGAATATAATTATTATTAATCTTTTAATTAGTAAAACTATAAAATGTGATAAAAATAAAAATTAAAAAATTATTAAATTAATAATATTTTTTTATTATATAGATAGTAAATAGATAATCCAATATAGATGCAAATCAATATTCATATTTTATTGAAGTTTAGATTTTTTTTTAATCTTTATTTTTTATCTTTCTTTAATCTTATATTTTTTTTTTAAATAAATAAATTACTGACTTTTCTATTTTTTTATTTATTTAAATCATTATGTCAGGTATACTTAGACTTAACGCCCCAGGGGCAGTTCCGTGTATATATATATATATATATATATGTAGAAGAATCCCTTGTATATATATTGGACTTTGTTTCCAATGGTCTTTGCTCAACATTTAATGCGCGCATTAATTACTGTAAAGATTAAGATAGGGGAAATAAATAGCTAATTAATTTCTTGGATCCCTCGCATGCAGTATATATATAGCTAATTGGTCAAGCACCCATTAATATTTTTTATGATCAGTAGCAAATCATGTGGGTTAATTGATGAAGTAGTACTGTTGGTAATTGATTAGAAATACAAACTGAACATTACTGATTATTCTTATGCATGCAGACAAGAACTCAATAAATTATAATTAGATTTTCAACTCTCAGACATTAATGTTCATCATGCACTACTATATTGATCTACACATTAAATACGATTTGATGCACCGCGCGAGCTAGCTAGTGGTTCATGGCCTCATGCAACGAATTTTGGAGCTAGCCGGCCAGACTGATCATCACACATATATGTGTGTGTTTATAATTTGCAGAAAAACATGAGATCCATTAATCCATATATATAGATGGTCAAAGTCTTCACAACAACGCGATCAGTTGTCGCGCACTTTGTTTGGCATCTTGGGTTGCTTTTAAGATGGGGAATTAAACTATAATTAATCATTGAACATCGTAAACCAAACCGACCTGATGCAATGGTAGGTAATTAGTTAGTTAGGTTTTCGTATATCTGAACATGATATGAGAATGCAGATTTGATTCTGTACCGGCCAGATCAATTAATAAACTGGAAATATATAAATATATATATATATATTTATATATTCGATGTATAGGCGCTAGCTAATCATGTGCCTATATTAATTTACTAGACAAAAAGAGTTCATGTTTGTGCTAATTAAGGACATCACGAGAACATGGGCTTGAATTTGTTCTAGAAATTCTCCACTTTCAGTAGTACTACTACTTATTCTTTAGTTAAAAAAGCATTAACCTTGATCTTATTTCTTAGATTAATGAGTAAACAAGCTATATATTCTTCAGGCCCGATACAACTATAGCTAGGAACATGCATTTGGATGAAACAAATTAAAGACCAAAAAATTAAAATATGTATTCATGCCACGTTGATTGTCTCTTCTGTTAGGATAGCTTGTACAATTACGTATTGAGAAATACTCTAATCATAAAATGATTATACAAAAATAATCTCATAAGCTGATATAGTTAGATGTGGTTTGTCAGATTATAAAATTATTTTTATTGTAAAATAGATCTAATGGATCAGTACCTGATGTAATGATCATGTGATTAGTTTGTGAGATTATTTTTATACAATACATTAATTGTGACTGTAGCACTTCTCATACACATTTAAGAGTTCAGGCTCAACGATCATTACTGTGGGAGAATTGATCAGAATATGCATATACCACTACTAAGTCAAGACAATAATGTGATTATATATTAAGCATGACATGATCGGCATATATATACGAAAATTAGTAATTAGAGATTAAAATTATGTACGATATAAGTTGAAAAGTTTTCCTTTTAGATTCTAATTAATTACAGCAAGATTACTGCATGCATAATTAGTAGTCTATACATGATTATATATAGTGATTCCATGACTAGGATCAGTAATATGCAATTTTATTCAAGAAAGAAACAAGTAAAAAATTATGGAAATATTTAAAGATTATATTGTAATTTGCGATCTGATCCATGCGGGATTAATGCTAGGTACTTAGAATTTCATGTATTTTACCTTCGTATATTTTCTCTACAATTTTCTAGATGCAGATCTAGATATATATTAGAAATTCTGACTGTTGCCATGAGAAAAGGAAACAAAAAAGAACGTACGTACGCGTAACTCCAATTTAACTTATACGTACGAACTGACTTTTCAGTCATGAGTTTCCTAGAACGAACCGCGCGCGCTCATCATGTACGAGTCATATTTTATATATATATATATATGTACATGAAAATTGACTTCTTTTAGTTAACTTGAATGATTCTTTTTTATTTTTTTCAAAAAACAATTTATATATATATATAATGGTACTTCATCGATTTATAATGTCGCCGATGGAAAATACAAAATATTCTTTATTTTTTATTTGATAATCTAGCTAGATCCTACCACAAATTAAACACCAAAGTTAAATGAAAGTATCACGTACATTCGTGATTTAAACAAAATCAAAGTACGTACTAGTACTGTCTGCTGAACCAAATTAGAAACAACGTCGACGATCGATCGAGTACCGGCCGGCATGATCAATGAAACTAAAAACATGCATGTAGGAGACCACAAGAAAATCTGGTTAAAAGTATATTACTATTTCAACGAGCCATTATTTATTTAGTCCCGTCTTTTATAAAGCCTTTAGGGAAACCCTTCAGCTGCAGTCCAAAACCCTTGGCCGCCTCTGACCTCTTCATGATCCTCAGCCTCTTGCACGATTCAATGAACATCCTGCAAATTAAATGCCAATCAGGTACTGATCATGAATAATATACATATATATATATATATATTAAGATCTAAGTAATGCAAATTAGCCATTAAACAGTGCCATTTTATTATCTAAAACTGATGAATTCAATTTTGCAACCATCTTCTCCATCGACAAGGAAAAAAAAAAAGTATCAAATTAATCATGTTATTTCTAAGCAAAAGTAGAACAAGAAGTACAACCATAATTACCGGCATGCCGCTTTTATGGACCGAGTTAATTATTATTTAGATAGAGTTACAATATGCTTAATTTTACATGAGTATTCTAGGACCAATACTTAATTGTTGTCGGCCTCTAATGCCAGATTATTATAGGATTAATGTTGCTAATTAATTAATCTCCTGGTTAACTTCTTTTTTACGCCCAAACAAAAGTACTCTAATGCCTTTATTTGATGGATAAGCTTGAAACGTAGTAAGCACGTAGAATTGATTGAATAAGAATCTTCCCCCGGCAGGCCATCCGGTTTACATCAACTTTTTTTTTTTTTTTTTTTTGGCGGTTTACATCAACTTGAATCGATATTACTTGAATCTTAATTAACACGGCTAGTATTACTGCCATATATAGGCTACACGTCAGTATCTATATATATCATGATCATATGATATGCAATTCATGTGACTTTATGAGGAAGGAAAGAGAGAGAGAGAGGCCCACAAAAAGAGAAAAGAATAAAAGAAGAAAAAAAAATGATCTTTATTTAACTCATGGCTGGCTATGTGTGAAGGTTTTTCGATAATAAGATTATTTAATATTAATATTAGACTTATAAACTTGATCGTGGCTCCTAATACTCATCCAAAAACTTAATAGCTGGGGTACTCCATAATTACCATATATATGATTATGAGTAATGCTAGATCATACAATTATAGGTTGTGCAATTGTCGCGTACTCCCTTTAAAAAAAAGTAGAGTCTACTATTAAAAAATTAATTTCTTCATATTAGTCTCATATTTACTCATTTATTTTAAAATAAGTGCGTGGCGCTTGCAGTCATAGAGTGTGAAAGCACTGCACACTCATTTAAAAAAAAAATAAGTAAATATGTGATCCATGTGAAAAAATTAATTTTTAAGTAATATTAGATGCAATCATGAGTTGCAACTCATTTTAGAAAAAGAGTAAAGTCTATTATTTAAAAATTAAAAATATGGACTCACTTTTTCAAAAAGAATGTGCGGCGTTTGCAAATTCTATAATTGCAAATATCATTTTTTTTTTAATTTTTTAATGATATATCTCATTCTTTTTCAAAGAAATGTGCGATGGTTGCACATGAACCTATGACTCTATTAGTAAGTTGTTTAATATACATATAAATTATGTGATAAATGAGCCGGAGAGACTTACTCCCAAGGAACATCTCCCACTAGCATCCAGTCTCCATCTTTGTCTTCATAAATGGGAACTTGTTCGGAATTGTCTGCATCCTTCAACGCCTCGCCTGTCCACAGATATATAGCAGCATTAATTAATATCGTTGTTTATTTTTTTATTTTGTGTGTACCACTAGTATATAATTAGTTTTATTTTTGTTTTTAATCTAGCTTCTAATAGAAGAATGATCTGTATTTCTTATATATAGTTTCTAAAACCTAGCTATAATGTGAAAAATGCCATAAATTAAGTTGCAAAAAATCAGTACTGGCGAGACTGTGAGCTAGAGATCATCAGTACTAATTCCACAACAAATCTATTTTTGACATTTTCCATTGACAGAAACGTTGTGCACCTAATTAGACTCAAGTACTGCTCATGTACGTGCGTCAAACTAGTATCATGAATTTTGCAAACAATTACAAATTAAAAAAAAAAATACTTAATTAATACAAATTCTCTCTCCAAAATATTCAAAATTAGTTGACAATTTTTAGTGTAACAAGTTGAATTCAGATGAGTAGTAGTAATTTAGAACTTAAGATTTTGAATCCATGCCATTAGTAAGTTGGTCCATGGGTATTTTTTCTTTTTCCTTTTTTTCCCCTCTTTCAAACGCTATATACCCCGGCTATATGTATATATATATATATATAAGCCTTACTATTACTTAGAAGATATAATTAATCCATGATCACTTGGTCATGCAGTACATAAGATCGTGTGACTGCTGGGACGTATTTTTGCAATTGTATGCCTATATTACGAAGTAAAACTACGGTAGGCCGGGATTTTGTTACGGTGTTTCAGCTAGCATTTCCCAGTTTGCTTGATATGTACGATTGCCAAGGATTTCCTCTCTCTCTCATAATGTATCAATGTGAAAATAAACTATTTTCCAACTACGTTTATTCCAAATTTGCATGGCTCTATGTAGAACTAAGACCTTAATTGACGCGCGCTAAGTTTTTGTAAGCTGTAACGTCCATAGCTCTGTGTGTGTGTGTGTGTGTGTGTGTGTGTGTTTTAATGAAGTTCACTCAGTATTAAAGATAGAAGGAAAGGCAAAAATGAGACTACTTACTGATACCGAAGCAATCGAAGAGCTCTTCCAAAGCCAAAGCGAGATCGGAGTAGCCTTTGTGCATGCTCAAATCAATCTTGCGCAGAAAAGGCGCCCCATCCATGCTAACTTTCACGTACATTTTCGATTCTTTTTTCAGGTGATCTTTCTCTTGAAAACTGTTCCTTTTCCGGTATGAACACACCGGAGGCCACCCCACAACAGCTTGACTCTTTGTTTGAGTACTTTCCTGGTCAGTGGTGCTATTCTTGTCTTCGGAAATCTCTGAGAACACCCTCTTCTTATCATTTTTGTCCACTAGACTAGGACCACATGAGCCTGGGAGACCTAATCTGAGCTCTGTAATTTCTAGTCCAAGACCACCTTTTTCCATTTTTTTCCTTTTTGCTGATAGGTTGGAACGTCACTTTGGCTACGTCTCAGCTCTCTCGGCTTCAATTTTGCTTGATGGGTTTATAAATAATAAAAGTGACTAAACGCTTAGTTCTTATATATACATGGTGAATAGAGAGGACATAGTGGGTAAATGACAGCTAGGTCAACTAAGACTTGGTGGTCGGTCACATGATAGCGAGGCAAATGTGGGGACCTTTTGCCTCCTAAAACACCAATAAAGGCCGGCACCATAAGTTGGATATGGGACATGAGATCCTATGGAAACTGGAAACTGGTTTTTTTGGGTGATTTGGTGGGATTGAATCTTGGCCGTGTGATTGGGTGATTGAGAACAAGCCATGTGGTTTGCCTGAGTCAGGGGGTCTTCACAATTAAATTAATATACATCAACGGCTAGAGAGAACCATGATGAATGCAACTTTGGGAAGACACAGGTACATGTTTAATTTCACGAAATATTCATTCATACATGCACGCACAGAAATATTAAGTATGATTACCAATGACTCGTGAGATTATATTTACGTTAAAATGTGATCCCTATATTAGGTTTTGGAACATGAAGGATCGATCGCGTGCATATAGTGTTATGATTATGAAGTTAAAAAAAAAAAAAAAAATATCATTCATGCCGTGACATTATCATTTATTTGTTTCTGCAGTCTGCATATATGATCTTCGTGTATCAAGGAATGAAATGGTCTTGCCTGCATGTGGGACCCCACGATCGACGCAGTTCATGATCCTCCTGTGGGAGATTCCATGCATCATGGGATCGAGTCAATTTCATGGGAGATCCCCCTTGTCCAAGGACTTAATTTACAAACGCGTAAAGATTTCCATCAAATTAAACATATATATTATACGTACGTATAGACCGTAAGTGACATGATGACCATAAAGAAATTAAGAAGTGATCATACTTCTTATCTTTTACTCCTTTCATTCTGTTCGGAATATATTGATCTTGATAAAGGATCGGTCGATTTTCACACTTTAGATTGACATTGTGACTGACGTGTTAATTAATTTGCATCTGCTCTCAAATCCGTATATATAGCTCAATCTGAACGGACAACAGAAGCATGCATGCGTATATCTGTAATATCAATTCTGATAAGAAATTACAGTTGGAGATTATAAAATATATATATAATTAAGCATAATATATTCCAGTACTGGGATTCGAAAAAGAAAATGGCAATGATCAACCCAAATCTTAGTTTTCTGATCGATGCATATATGCTAACCACTCTATTATGAAGATATAGCTTATATATATATATATGTATGTATGTATGTATATACACCTAATGCTATATATATAATGATTACGAAATCTTTTTGTCAATCTTGCATTATCCCTATATATAATATGCTTTGATGAACTACGAAGCACATTGAAATTTTAGTTTAGGCATAATCATGGAATGGTTCATGATTGATGTTTCAAGCAAAATAAGTTAAGCATGAACACTTTTAGTTCGCGCACATGATCATGCTTCCATGCATGTGCACGCGCATTTGAAAAGAATAATTTGATCTTTATACTTCTATATATAAATATATATATATAGATATTATGATATTAAAGGGAAGATGATCAGATCGAGGAGTAGATTGTCTTATCGTTATAACTGGACAATAAGACAGTCTTTTGGTAATTAGATTACTCTAAGTGATCTCTAACTATATAGGGATTAATTAAGCACATGCATACTTCTAAAATGAAGAGTATATATGTGTGCTTGATGATCAGTACCTACTGCTTGAAATATTTCTCAATCATTAATGGTAAAGTCGCTTGACTTATTATATTGCCTGAACTGTTAAGAATTTTATAATAAGAACCTGGCCGGCCACGTACAGAGGAACTTCGAAATTTGGTAGCTCGATCCTGCATGTACACACATGCATGAGCCCTTAATTAGTTCATTTTATCTACATTCATGTGCAATCTTATGTCTGCCTCATAATTGGGGGAAACAAACAAAAGGGTTATTTTTTCTTTTGTTCTTTTCCATTGTTCTGAGGCCATGCTGGCGAACCAAATTATAATTAGTAAAGATTAATTATTAAATACATACACATGATCAGGTTCATTGATGTATATAGGGTTTTTTATGCTAGTTTTGAGGTAAGGTTTATCTTAATTGGAAGCGAATCATTAATGATGGCCCAAAATAAATATATATAACTAATTATCTAAATAATATACCAACGTTAATGTTGGTATCTAGTGGTATCTAGCTAGCAAATGATTCGTCAGAGAGATTACATTGACGGAATAAGTACATATTATAGCAAGTTCATTGAGCACTAGGTCGCCAAAGAACATGTTAGCTAGGCATGATTAGATCATATACAACAGTTCTCCCTCTCTCTCGCTCTCAAATTTGCTTATTTAAGTAAATAATTTGACATGCATGCATATATCGCCTGCAGGTAACCGACTCAAGCCGGGCCCCAATTATTATTATTATTATTATTATTTTGTAAGCAAAACCTCCCAACTAAATAATGCAGATGTTTCTTCCCAACCCAGCATATGTTTCCTTTGGGCTAGACAAGTCGAATGAGATACAAGGGCGCCAAAGCCCCCACACATAGGCACACGTGATGGAGTTGTCTCCGGAACATTACTGGGTCACATTGTCTTTAATTAGGTCGATCGACACTGAAACCAAGTTGTAAAGATTTGCCCTAGATCGGTCGATCATGTCTCTAGGGAGTTAGGGTATAGACCAGTACTCGATATCAGTCTCAATATTGGTTCTAACGAGAGATGATCATCTAGATCTATCGTGGACGACCTTGGACGGCCATTTTCTTTTTCCAAGTTTTCTTTAGGGTACTAATTAATTAAGCTAGCTGAATCATTGTATTGCTGACTATATGATCAGAACCGTTGAACAAGATGTGTAATGGGTGGCCATATGGCCATGCATTGGACCTACAAGCATGTGAAGTACACGTGAACCCAATTCCAAATTCCTTGAGTATGATACTGTCATGAGCAAGAGCGTGTAATCTAATTTTCAGCTTGGAATCCAGCAATTGCATAAATGGTTGCATTGTTGGAGCCATTAATTACATGGGAAATCTGTGGCTGAATTAGCCATGGAAAAGAGAATTCGGGAAGTTGTTTAGAGTCGTGAAACTTTGTGGTTGCACGCAAAAGTACAGCTACTAGACAAATTAATGCACACATCCAAAACTTGTCGGTTAATTTTTTTGGAAAAAAGAGTTTGTCAAGAAGTCTATATATGATAAAAGACGAGTTATAGTACGTACGTACGTAGCTAGCTAAGCTACCTTGATCAGTACTTTGCTTCGAAAAGTTGGGCTTAAATTTGCATGAGAGATATTATTAACGGAAGGCCGAAGAGAGAAACTAGAAAGTGCGCGTACAATTAGCAGGAAACCAGGATTTATGTAGCTAAGATAAAGTAATTAGCTAGTGGGTACGTAGACTTGGCATAGATCGAGGTGGTCTCCCGCCATCGAGCTCCAAATCCTGGAAACAGACAAATTAATTAATTATATATAAATAGATAAAGGGTTTCGACATTAATATGCGGTTATTTATTTTTGTCTCTTAATTTGATCTTCCACGTGAAAATAGTGTAATAACAGTGACAAATAATGAAGGAAAGTTTTTCACGAGAAGAAGAGTACCAAAGCATGAAAACATGAGAATCATAATAATATATCAGAATCATAAATTAATCGATCGGCAAATGCATGCATGCGTACTTTTAAAAGCATGGAGAAAGATAATATATACGAGCATTAATTGTTTTTTGGTGTAAAAATTCTGAAAATTTCTTTGCTTTAACTTGATCCACTTTCTAATTGACAAGTATCAAGTAAGGAGTATATATATATATATATATATATATATTTATATATAGCACTCGATATACGACGTACCCGTACGTATGACTTGGGGGCAAAGCCGGGCCGGGCTGAGAGTTTGGATACAATAGAACACTCGATATACTACGTACCGGTATGACAAGTACTAGTACTTCAAACGTCCACGATCTAATGTCTTTTGTATGAAACTTGCAAAGGATTTTGGGTCTACATCCAAAAATTTGCTAGATCCAGGTCGGCTAGAAGATGGGTATTTTCATAATCAGCGCACAACTTCAAGAAATTAAACTAGATAGGATTGAAGCTACTTTAGGATATCTCAAGTAAGGATTAAACATCTCATATGAGTTTAACCTTTTCTAGATATCTTAATTTCTTTTATCATTGACGTATCCTCTCATTTCGTAAAAGAAGATTATGATCAGAAATGATATTTATATTTACTGAGTGTAGATTTTGCACACTTCTTTTAAAAAAAAGTTAAGAAATATAAAATTCATATGAAAAAAATTCAATTTTTAATAATAGAATTCTTTTTTTCAAAAGAATATGCGATATTTACACAACCCATCAATGTATTATATCTAGCTAGCATTACTAAAAAATTATACGTGCTTATGGACCCTCTTTTCTTTGTTTTTTCCGCTTTACCGTATATAAACAATCTTAAGCTTTTTAAATTGATACAATTTACTTATCTTAAAAAATATATATTTTAAAAAAAAAAATGGAGATTAAAGGTGACCCATAAGTAAAGAAAAAGAATAAATATATGTAATATATCGATGAATATGACTATGCCGTATTTGCCTATTTGGTACTACGAAGCCATAGCCCAACGAGATAAAGCCCAAGGAGGTAAAAGCTGAAAGGTAAGGCCCAACATATTAGCTCAAGAGTAATGGTAGTCACTAGTCACACAATATATTTTCAAAATACATTTTAAGATAAGATATTTTTATAAAATAATGTTAATTTTATAAAATATTTTACAACAAACCAAAATAACAAATAAAGTATAACATAATAAAAAGTGAAATATTTGACGCACAGGAAGATTTTATGAGAAGTGAAATATCACAATAAAAAGTGATATGGTATATTAAATTATAAAATTATTTTAATTATAAAATAAATATGACATATCTTACGTCAGTTTATTAACTATTTTTTTACAAGATATTATATTCAGAAAATAAAAACTTGAAATTGGATGTGGTATGTAGTTGTATTTTACACCCTCCAATAAAAAAAGGACACGTAGGAGATTTGCGTTACACAATACAATCGACTTGAGAAAATAATTTCTCAACCCCCCAGCTCTCCACTCCAACCGGTCCAAAATTTCTTTCCACTTTAGGCCATTGAACTGACTAGAAGTTCTTCTTCCCGAGTGATTATCCAACAGTAGAATCTTCAAAATTCTTAAACTCCTGGAAAAAAATCATTATATATTATTATAAATTGTCCGAGCTATTATTTTAAGAATATTGATAGTTGGTAAACCCAAAAAAAAGACATTGAAGGGGGAAAAAATGCTTCCTCTATCCTTATATCAAGCCCAATATTTCCCTAGATTCACAACAAATGCACTAGATTTATACCATTCCTACCTACAGAGCAATCGGCCTAAAATACACCAAATTTACAAAATTAGCCTCTAAAATACACTAGATTCATAATCGACGACCTAAAACATATCAGATTCACACCCTTTTTTTTTTTTTTTTTTTTTTGAAAGCGACAAATATTAAGCTTACTTACAGAGCAACCGGCCGACGGAGATCGACTGAGGGGAAAGAGAGGGAGAGCGACTGAGGGGTGAGAAAGAGAGTTTCGGGGTTAAGAGAGAGAACCGAGTGCGATGACTTGAAGGGAGAGGGAGGGAGAGTGACCTAAGGAAGAGAGAGGGAGAGGGGATGATAATCAGACCTTGGGCTTGAGGAGAGAGAGATGGGGAGAGGTGTATGAGATTTGTTTACGTGCAGTCGATTCTATTTTTCTCTTGTTAGTGGCATACATGTCGCAAGTGCATTGAAGGGTGTAACTCCCTTATTTACACCGCGTCCGGTCCTAGCGCCTCTCCTAATATTTCTCGCCCTCATCACCGAACAGGTCCTAATAGCCTCACAAGTCACAACCCTTGACCCAATAGGATAAGTCATTGGCAGGTTGATAAATGCTAAGGTTGTGCTTCAAGGAATATCAAGCTGATGGACATGGCTAGATGCTGTTTAGTAAAAATGGTGACAGGTTGGAAGGTAAGGTATCTTACTGGGATCATTCTTGTAAAGGAATATGCAAAAGAATCTAGTCGACATAATTTATGTTTTGGAGAAATGACATTGACAGCCGTAAAGTTAGTAACTGTCGTGTAATCTTTTAAAAAAAATAAATAAATACGTGATTAATATAAAATAAAATTAATTTTTTAATAATAAATCTCATTCTTTTTCAAAACGATTATACGATACTTATTTATTTATGACTGTATTTATCATTACTATATATTTTAATTTGTGCAGCAAATGTGTGCTATCCTCTTAACATATTAATTTCCAATATTCTAAGGTAGAGAATTCTCCCTTACCTGATTGAGCATTGACTTGACATGACTATAGAAGGAGACTTATTGCCATTGGTCACGGGTGTCGCCTTCTTTTATCGGTTGGAAAACATCGTTTCGTAGCAAACACTTCATTTAGTTTTCAAATCCATCTCAACTCATCATTATAAATTTTTTAAATTTTAATATAAAATATAATAAACAATTCAACTTTTTTAAATTCTAAAATAATAATAATATTAAAAAATAATATTATAACAATATTTTATCATCTCAAATCAGTTCAATATCCAAACGCAACTCTGACTAAACAAGGGATTAACTAAGGTTCAGTTTTGAAAGTAAGATTAGATAGAAATTATTTTAAATGAAAATTAAATAAAATATTATTAAAATATATTTTTTTATATTATTATTGTTTTGATAGTTGAAAAAATTAAATTGTTTATTACATTTTGTTTAGAAATTTAAAAAAGTTGTAATAATAAAATAAGATAAAACATTTTTACAATCCAAACAGGGCAAGTTTCCAAATATATGTATATATAATAACAGAAAGATTTTGGGTCTATTTGACAATACAA
The DNA here is from genome assembly GCA_003123785.1 of Pterocarya stenoptera. Classification (NCBI taxonomy): domain Eukaryota; kingdom Viridiplantae; phylum Streptophyta; class Magnoliopsida; order Fagales; family Juglandaceae; genus Pterocarya; species Pterocarya stenoptera. The sequence continues at coordinate 15,343 of QEOT01123645.1, forward strand.
TTGTTTTCAAGTTTTATCATGTATTAATATTTTCTTCCCAAATAGTATTGAAACATAGGGTTGTAATCGAGTCGAGCCAAACTTGTATTTGGCTTGCCAAGCTTAGCTTGACTCAAAATATTCGAGTTCAAAATTTTTATTTATTTTTTGTTTGAGCTCGACTCGAGAAGCTAAATTTTCAACTCGGGCGTTCGAGCTCGAGCTCGGCTCAAATTGTTTATTTTTTATTTTTTGAATAAGATTTAATAATTAATAAATTAGATAAATAAAAAATATAAAAAATACAATATTGATTTTGTACAACTAACAAATAGAACCTCTATTGAATAATAAGATTTTAAAATTTATAAATAATTATTATCTAACTAGTTGATATTTATCTATAATGGCAATATATTACATGCCTACAAAAATTATTAATATATACATATAATATGATAACATATATCTATTTTATATATAATCCTCACATACCAGTATATGAAATTATTAAATTTTATTGACTAATTTCATAATTTAACCTGACGAGTACAGAGCAGGCTATCAAACAAACTGATTTATTTACAATCCTACTAAAACACAAAATACTTTCAATTTCAAATTTTCAAAATTTTCATCTAATCATTGTAACTTTTTCAAATTTTCAAACAAAACATAAAAAATAATAATATTTTTTTCAAATCTTAAAATAAAAATTATATTAAAAAATTATATTTAAACAATTTATTAGCTTTATAATATTTCTATTCAACTTTTTTTCTTCTATCTTTCAAAATCTAATAAAGCATCTTAACTCAAATCACTTTACTACTATTTATAGATATACTAGATATTCTAAAATATCCGAACAGGCATGAAATTCCTTCATGAGCACATCGCTCCGAACTACCTATGGGACAAAAACTCAAACTCAAATTTCTTGCTATCGTATACACCAGCTGAGGCGAGAACTACCTAATATATATGCTTTCATAAACAAAACCAAGAAGTAGAAAGTGCTCTTTGGTTACAAGTTAAAAATAATATATTTTTCAAATAACATAGTAAATTTAAATTTCTTTTCAATCACCAAAAAGAAAGAGCGGTGCTACTAGTCTACCATGCCGCCTGGGCATGATTACTTTATTTGCCGTCTAGTGTAATTTTGTATTTTATTTTAAATATTTTTTAAATATATTTAAAAAATAAAAAAATATTAATATACTAATAGTTACTTTCTTAACTATTAAAAATAATTTTTAAAAAAAATTAAATATACGAGCAGTCAAAACGAGAAGAAATAATAGCATTTCTAAAAAAGAAACTCTTGAATGCAAGAATTCATCTTCTAATAAGAAGGGCTGGGTTTTCAATCTAGAGCATTTTAAAGTACTTTATAATGTTTATATTTTTTTTAAACCCAACCATTATCTTACTAGAGAAAAAAAAACATCTAAACATTGGATTAAAAAAAAAAAACTATGAAGTGGGACCTGGGTAAGCTCAAAATGATCAGTCGGTTCAAATACGTCTTCCCAATCGAGAGAGACCCCCGATTTCGATGTCAATCTCGATAATCCAACGGTCCAATTTACCGCTTGCTTGAGACAACACACCTGTTTTCAACCTTCTCTGTGTCTCTCCCAGTGTCCCACCCTCTATATCCCTCTCTCTCTCTCTCTCTCTCTCTCTCGCGGAAAAGAGTTTGCGTTATCAATGGAGCACGAAAGCTGACGCTATATTTTTCTCGAGAAAATCATATTTCACCAGAAAAGAAAGTGAGCTCGGAAAGCTTATCTGGTTAATTTCTTTATAATCCCCTGCTAAATTCTGTCATTTGTTAGAATCTGGTAAGGATTTAATGTAACAATCTTTGATGGTTTCGGGTTTTATTTTATTTCTAATTTATGCTAATTTTATTTTGAGTTTAAATTATTAATGATTTCTCATAAATCAGTCCAATTCTTTTTTGATCGGTAAAAGTTAATGATTTCTCATAAGTTAGTCCAATATGTTACAAATTATCTGTACAAGGTTTGATTTATGGGTTTTGTTTCTGAGCTTTATATATCGGTTGTAGATGCTGTGAATTTGGGTTTTCAGTCAGCGGGTCTCTGTTATCTGGGGCTATTGTGTGCTGATTAGTAATATTCTTGCAAGGATCTAGATTTAGATGAAAACGTGATGCATTCTGAACTTTATAACCACCCCAAAATTTGGTGGCTATGTTTTTCTTCTCTTTTATCAATGTCTATTTTTTTCGCCTGCCTGCTTTAATCTATTCGTAAAAATCTTGCTATTATTGACCATATATCTTGGTATAATTGATTATTAAGAGTTAATTATTTTATTTTGTTTTATTTATTACTTATAGATGTTGCATTTCTTCTTTGACAATATCTCTGGAATTGAAACTCGGTTCTGTAACTTGTTGAGTAAAGAAATTGATTATGGTTCTTATTCCGTGGCAGCCTGCATAAATCAGAATGACAGCTGAATGTTTTAGAACTTGTCATGCCAAGTGTTACTGGGATCTCGTTGCAAGCCATTCAGCATTTTAGACAAGTTTTTGTTTGTTCATGAAGAGATTTGGGGAAGAGGTGCAGAAGGTTGGAAGGCTCACTATTAGGGATATATGCTTTCTTGCCTTCTAAACTGACCACCTGACTTAGATGGATGTTACCTCTCAGGAAAGAAATCGAAACGCTCAAACTGACCAATACCCTTTGCTGATGGAGCGGATGGAAAGCCATAACATTCATCAGCACATAATTGACGTATCTAGAAATGATGATACCTCATCAAGCTCCTCTCATGACGAACAGCCAGCCAGAATGGATTCAACGCAGCATGAAGATAGACCATCCAGTAGCACACAAGTCCCCACTTATCAAACTTCTCTGTCTTCATCAAATAGATTAAACTTTAGGACTTCCTCATTCAGGAGAAGAGGTGATGGCTATGGTCGTCGCCGTAGGAGCCCATTGAATTCAGGGCTATGGATTTCTGTTGAGTTAGTTGTCACTGTCAGTCAAATTATAGCATCCATCGTTGTTTTGTCGTTGTCAAGAAATGAAAATCCACAAACTCCATTGTTTGCATGGGTTGTGGGTTATGCCTTCGGCTGTGTTGCAACACTTCCTATTCTTTACTGGCGTTATCGTTACCGCAACCAGGGAACTGACCAAGATTCTACTCAATCACATCAACTTCAAGGCTCTTCTCAAACCAATACTCCAGAACCTACATCTTATACTGCTATCTCTGTCACTCAATCTCTAGATGAGGAAAATATCCAGACCTCAGAGAATTTCTCGAGGAACAACCAAAGTGGAACCTTAAGTACACGGTATCTTTGCATTTTTTATTGTTCGTTTAGCATTCAAATCTCGGTAATGCTTGTTTGTTTTGCAAATAGATGTCCATATTCCTACTTATCGTATGTTGTTTAGTCCGTGTTTTGCAATATTGTCCAGACCAAGCTTTCATTATAGCCATCATGATCTTGCTGCTATGCCTTGTACTTAGCAACTAAAGAATATGAGTGCATTTTAATCAATGAAGTTAAGGTTTGTTATGAAAATTTATGGTCCCTTAAAGTCAGTATGAATTTACAAAACTGTTGATTCTCATTCTCTCATTTCATTTAATAGTTTTTCCTTATTAGTTATTGTTATGTAGTGACTATAATAGTTTAGGGTGATGAGCATAAACATTTTGAACTTTGAATGAGGGTTGACATGTTAAATATCTTAATTTTGAAGTGCCTTCTGTTAGATGAGTCTTATTAAAATTAATATATAAAGTAACACAAAAGTCTTTATTTTTTCCCCCTTAAAGATGGCATGTTATATCAATACTCATCAGGGGCTTTTTGGGTCATTTTGGGCAAGGTGTTTTCTTGTATACATTTAATGTACTTGGTTTCTCCTTTTGATATATATAATATTTTTACTCATAAAAAAAATGTTATATCAATACTCATGACCTATTTTGGTGATAGTTTGAGCAATATAATAAAAATTTGGCATTGATGCAGAATTTTCAAAGTTAATCTAAATGTTATGTAACAACGCATTTGGATGAATGCTTTATTTTTAGATCATCCTTCCATAGCCATCAGTACTAGACAATTAGCAGACACTAAGCATATGCACAGAGCAGTGTTGTTGGCTCTTGGCAGCAGTGCGGTGGTCATAGTGGCAGCAACTGACAAATTGGTTTTAGAGGTGGTAACTGGCGGTGCCGCAGCATCTCTGTTTTCATGAAATTGGTGGTTGGCAGTGGTGCTATTGTGAAAATGAAATGGTGATAGCTGTGGTAGTGGTGGCAGTGTTCATTGCAATTGTTGAAGTATGCTTTCTTCAATCAAATCCCGCTTACCATAATACAATGCCAAAGAATGGTTGATAGACTAGAACAGTTCAAACAAGTCTCTGAACCTAGGGGAGTACAATGTTCCATTTGGAATTTTGGTAGCATACCACAAGTCTAAGGTTTAAACCCTTGGGTGCAAAAAATTTCTAGGGGCCACGTGTTATCGGTAAAAAGTCAATGTTTACCTGATCCATGTGATGTGGAACTGGGACAAAGTTTGACTGGGTAAAGGACATGTTGTGTTTGCATGGTTCCTGGGGTTCCTGGTTATCAAAGATATGTGTTATGTAGTGACAATCAACAAGAGTAACTCAGTATGAGTCTTAAAACAACTGTTGAACTTGTTGCAAGCTTTCTTGTAAATGTGTTATTATGTGGCCATCAAAATTTATTGTAATATCCTTAAATATATCAAATGTGTAAGGAATTGCTTTAGCTTGTAGTCCTTTAGTATAGGATATTAAGCCAATTTCCTTGCTTCTGAATGAAAGCCTTGTCCAGTCTCACGCCCTATGTAAAAACTCAAGGTTTTCATGTAATATTGCTTTATGCTTACCCGTCATTCCTCTTAGAATATATTGGCAAAGTTGGCTTGCTCAAGTGTGGTTTACTGCTGTGGAATCAGTAGCACTCTTAACTGAATTTGTGTCTAAACAAGTAGTTTGAAGAGCAAAATCAGCAACTTGTGTAGATTTTCTGTTGTTTACTTTAATGTGTACAATCAAGTAGTCGATATAAAAAGATAGGAGTTTTTGTATTTTCCCTTCCCCAACTTCAACTCACCCCCACCAAAAGGAAAAACAAAACAATAGCTATTCTGTTTCATGCTCATTATCTGGTGTGACAAAGTGAAGGATTTGGTTACTGATTTGCAGACTCAATGGATTGGTGGACCATTTCAAGATGGCCTTAGATTGCTTTTTTGCAGTCTGGTTTGTTGTGGGCAATGTGTGGATATTTGGAGGTCACTCTTCACCCTCTGATGCTCCCAAGTTGTATAGGTATCGGTTTAATGACATTTTACTGATTTATTTTTAGGGGGATTTTCCTAGTTGAGCTACCTAACTGTTTCTTGTCTTGCCTGCAGATTATGTATAGTGTTTCTTACCTTCAGCTGTATTGGATATGCCATGCCTTTCATACTATGTGCAACGATTTGTTGCTGCTTGCCTTGCTTAATTTCTGTTTTGGGCATTCGTGAGGATCTTTCTCAGACTAGAGGAGCAACCTCAGAATCCATAAATGCTCTGCCGACCTACAAGTTCAAGTTGAAGAAAAAAGGCAACATTGAGGATCAGGAAATCAACACAGGAGCAAATGAAGGTGGGGTCTTGGCTGTGGGAACAGACAAGGAACGGGACATATCAGGAGAGGATGCAGTAAGTTTGATATTGGGTTCTTGTGGTGTCTTAATCCATAGTTTGAAACTGAGTTACTGGCAACTGAATTTAAATTGAAAGTGGCTGTTACAATCAGATTACGCAAAACTTGTGAAAATTCTGCCCAACTGTTCTTAGACATTAAGAATTTCGAACTCCTTTTTGTGCAACTAGCTGAATTTGCATATCAGCTTGCCTTTCTTTAGCAATAGTTGACACTTAAAACACAAACATCATCTCATCTCAAATCCTAAGGGGTGAATTTGCAATAGCTGACTTTGCATTTCGAACTCCTAAGGGCTCGTTGGGATGTTGAGATATCTCATCCCAGCTCAACATCCAAACACCACTCAACCACAAACACTTTTCAATTTCAAATTTTCAACTTTTTCATGTAATCGTTATTTAATCATTACAACTTTCCAAAACTTCCAAACAAAACACAAAAAACAATTCAACTTTTTCAAGCTGATATTTGTTATGTACTTGATGTTCTAGTAATTCAAGGTTATCTACACAATCCATTATCTTATTGTTTTTTTTTTTAATTAATGCAAAACCTTTTCCTCTCTACCTTGTGCAGGTTTGTTGTATATGCTTGGCCAAATATGTGGATGATGATGAGCTGAGGGAGCTGCCCTGCGTTCATGTCTTTCACATTGCGTGCGTTGACAAATGGTTAAAGATCAATGCATTATGCCCCCTTTGTAAAAGTGAGGTTGGTGAGTGCATTGTCGCCTCATCTTAGCCTAAGACTCCATCCAGCGCTAGAGTGAAGAGGACGGAAAAGGGTTCAGCCATTGGTGGGGGGATTTGTGTTATAATGGCTCAAATCTTGAACTCAAGTTGTTAAAATGTCACACTGCATGCAAAAGCCCTTGCCAAATTCCATTTTTGGTAGCCAGAGCAGCTGAGACTGTTCAAGCAAGGTGGTTTCTACCCCAGAATTAAGGCATAAACGCTTATGCTATTCAAGTTTATCAGTGAGCCGTATCTATAACATACAGAACTTAAAATGGTTTAGCCAGTTGCTTAGCCTGCCATCTTCCTGCTTTTCTCTCATTGTAAAACCCAAAATGCGGGGCATTTAGATTGTCCCTTGATGGGTAGCACGTCCTGTACTCATTGGTTGAAGATGTTGTTCTATATGTACTAAATATGTATATTATAATTACTAAACCATTACAATCCTTGTGGCCTTGACCTTGAAGGGCTTGGCTCTCTCCAAGCTTTGTAAGGCAATGAAATGTGCGCTATTTTCATATCGTTACAAATGCTCTTATTGAAATGTTAGAATTAACCATTTGATCCTTTTCATTGTTTCTGCATGCATCTGAAAACAGAAGCAAATTATCCTGCAGCATTAGACAACCGTGAAAGGTTTTATTCAATTGAAAAAGTGATCCTCAGCCTACTACTTGCTAGTGTCCGTTAAACGCAGGGAAAATGGTCAATTCATTACGAAACCGAGTAGGCAAAACATACGTTTCGAGAGCCTTGAAAGTAGCACATTGTAAGTTTCTGGATTGTTGATTTTTCAGCCGGAAGGTTGTAGCGAAATGGCGAGACATATTGGTTTTTATTAATCTCCGTAAATAGCATAAAACTAAAGCTGTTCACTGAGTAACGCGTCCTTTATGAATTCCACAGCAAAATTTTCGCATAATTTAATGTTTATACATGGTAAATAAGCCAATAAAATGGGCAAAGTACAAGGCCGCCCGGCAACCATGATGCACGTAGGACAAGGTACTCAAAAAAGGAAATGAATACTCTTTAGCTCTACCCTGTACCCCAAAAAGATGAGAAGTGACCTCATAGAATGATTCGAACCGAGGGAGCACCTTTGTCTAGAACCTCATGAGCAAGCAAATAAAAAAACCCTAAAACACAATGAAAGTAAAATTATACACATTTGCAAATGGAATGCATCTCAGAATTGGGGAGGTATGACTGGTGAAACAGAAATTCTATCTCAAAAAAACAGTTATTGTGATCACCAAAACCTGCACAGAAACTCCCAAGTTTTCAATGTGCTGCAACCTTCTCTCCTCTCGCCCAACTTCTCAGTCTCAGCTTGGTTATGTGATTTGGTATTGAAACATGGTAACTCGCAAATACATTGGCAGACTTGCACATTCAACATCATGGACAGATGGTAAGGTCCTTCAATGCCTCTAGTCTTCCATTGGATGCAAGAGAATCTGCAGTTTCACCAACTTCTAAATGGTTTGCACTCCCATTTTCAGAGCTTTTACGTATCTGGTTGTATGCTGAGTTTGGAACGGCAGAGCTGCAGCTACCCTCAAAGTATGTAGAGTAAGGGAAGCACTCGGCACACCGCACCTTCCATCCTACAAAATTAGATGTTGATTATAGTACCAGGGATATATTACAATATCTGACCACATTAGTCTTGAACCTGAAGAACACTAGGAGATCAATTGGGGCTTGATTAGTTAAGAAAAGTAGATTAATAATTTTTTTCCTGTTTTCCCCCCTCTGAATAGAATGCTAGTACCTACCATGTGGACTATGTAGCAGTTGGAAAACAGTTTCCCTGTTTGCTGTGCCTGTGCTATATTATACACATACAGTCCACTTCTTTACCAAACGTAAGACAACAACTGATAAAGATCTACACGCTAGAACATGCTAAGGAATTAAGCACGGAGTAATAAATAAAGGGAAAGAATACTGACCTGCACCAACTATATGATTTTAAGAGAAAATGCAAGACTTCAATAAGTATAAAACGGCATGGTAACCATATTTTAGAACTAAAAATACAACATCAAAATAGCATATATAACAAACATGTCAGATCAGATAAGGGCAAACCCAATTATAATAACAAGCATAAAAGAGCCAACCACACGTATGATGATATGCTTTTTGACACTCTAAAAAATATTAGAGTTGTTTTTCTGACTATTGGAGCCTCAAAAAAAATGGTTGATCTTAAATCTCTAAAGTTGCGGATTGAAACTGGCAATGGATGCTTAAAAAACAGGGAGAATGTAGGAAATACAAATCAAGCATAAATAATATTTGGAGCTCCCACATTCTCCAGGATTGCTTGTCATCAAAACAATATTTGGGGCTCCCAAACAAACCGTAGTCACCTATATTTCACATTTGCTTCAACAAGCATTCTGTGTCATATACACTCTCCATAAGAAGCAAGTACTTACTCAATGCGGCTTCTTTGTCATCAAGTACCGTGCCTAGGAGTTTGTGGACTTCAATACAGTCTTTGAGTTTCCATCCCCTGACCGGTCCAAGTGCCCCCTTTCTATAATAATAGAGCATGTAGAGCTTCAATGCTTAAGCATTCTTAAAGATATGAAAATGCGAAGAATTCAATCTACAAAGTCAAATAGAAACAAGATATAATGCCAATTACTAGGAAGAATCAGTACGTGGGCACCATGTTGTTGGTTGACTCTTCAATTAATCCAATAGCCTCCAATTTTCTGTCAGGTTCCAAAACATAAAGCATTTCTGCAACTGCAGCTCTATGCATCAAAGAATCTGCACGAATAATTAGGGAGCAGGGGGGGAGGAAAACAGAGGCATCACAACAATGCAACAAATGATAAGGTGCTCAGACAGTAGCTAGATAAGGTTTATGATGACCTTTATATCTTTCGAGGAAAATCTCGTTTCCCTCTGTTAGAGTTTTCTCATGCAATTGACTACAGAAAAAGAATATATAAAGACATTCAGTAAAAAAATTTAATGGAAAATGAGAAATTGTAGAGCAGCACTGAAATTAGAATACAAATCTACGAGAGAACCTGATCGTTGGACGCTCTGCTTCCAAGACACTCCATACAAGTTTCTCAGTATCCGTCATAGGCGTAGCCATTGACCTCGCTTTATGGAAGAATTTAATCTGCAACATAGGATATTGCTAATAAGTGATGATGGAATAGGAGGGCTCTATACTTTGAAGCACAGAAACACACATCCCCCACATCCAGACTGACACCACAAACCCACAACAACATCCATAGCAGAAACCGCAAAAAGGATATTATTTCAGCATTTGCTTATATAACAACAAAGATACCATACCAAGCAGCGATGTGAATCTGGGTGTTCGGCATCCAACCTCAGCAGCTGCTTTACAGCCTAGAAGCCAGAAGAAAAATGAAAAGGAAACCACCGAATGTCATCATATATTAAATTTGAAGGTCCAAGCAGAAGTATAATTGAGCTACAAGGTGTGCAACTAAAACCATTCAGCTCATCCAGTCAACCTCATAACTTGACTTAACAAAGAGAAAACCTCATTTATGGTAGAACTCATCTTCCTTCAAGAAAAATAATGATACAGTTTCTAATTATATCTAGTAATTTGAAGATAACCTTGGGTGTAAATTTGAAGTCAATATTTACTTCACAAACAAGATGGCACGGAAAAAGAGGGCTTCTATGTTCCAAATTGAACAGAAAAAATACCTGAAAGGCAAGCAAAATCTTCTGCTTTCTCATGTTTAACTCAAAAGAAAGCAGGTGTGTCTCCAAGGAATTGGGCGAATGCTTCTGAAGCAATTTTAAGTATTTTGTAGCTTCCAGCAATGGATCTTCAATCTAAAGAAGGCAATATTCGAATGACAGACTGATATTTCTCTTGGGATTTAAAATGCACTAGTAGAATTGGAAGAAACCTGCAACAACTTTTCCCCATGCGGATCTGGATCTACAGGTTTGACGTGTCGCTTTCCAGACTTAGAAGCACCAGCAGCACTTGATTCTTCGTGCTTTTCTTCTGCCTCCTACAAGAATGCAAAACATTTGGTGAAAGCCATTCAAGCAGGATGAATTCCCAGATGCCACAAAAACAAACTACAATACTTTCTTAGCTCGTGCTTCTGCCTTTCTCTGTTTTTGCCTCATTTTCTTTTTCTGAGAAGGAGGCAACTTTGAAATATCATCATCTTCTTCAGCTGTTGACTTTGGAGGAGAATCATACAGCTTTAGATAGCACCTACATCCCAAAAGCCAATAACCAAAAATATGAAGAAAGGACAGGAATTAAAGTACTTCATACACTACACTGTAAGTGAATGATGACAATCATACCGATAAACACTATATCACATTTTAAACAAACAAATTAATCTAATGCATTTTTTTAGTAAAGCATCCTCCTTCAATCTGTTTCTATATCCATTTCATTAGAAATTAATGCTTTTTTCACAATTACCTCTTTTTTGGGGAACTAATAGAGCCTTTTTCCTACGAGGGATTAGTGGATCCATTTCCATGAGATGATAGCCATTTTACATTTCTTTTTTCAGAAAATTTTTAAAGAGGAAGGAAATAATGGAAACAAAATAAAACCAAATAGTGGGTTGTTTCATACAACACACCCAAGACAAAAGTTGTCAGGATTTAAAAATACAATAGGTGGCAACAAAAGCACAATCTCAGAGGCAATGAGTAAGAAATTCACATGGCATTTGTCTGAGGGTAAAGAAAGGAAAACTCTCCACTCTCTGTAGCGTTCCTAAGAACTTGTCTCTCCATCACTCCATAAGCCCCTCCATTTCACCTCCCAAAATAATCTGTAATCATCACTCATAACTATCAGCAATCTCCACTACTCAATCCCACAAAAGAAGCACCAAACACCCAATTCCTCCCCCCAAAAATTCAAAAATCATCCTGACCTTTGAAAAAGTTGGGCAGCAATCCACAACCGACATTTCAACCACATTTGCTTCTCCACTCTTTTATACTCCTTCCACCAAAACAGCCTTGAATGTTCATGGTGCTCATCCATGGACACTTCAACCTCTCTAAACCTGAACACTCTCAATCTCAAAAGCAATCAACAAACCAAGCCAACAGTTTTTGGAAATCTCTCCCATGCATGGAGTTTCTCAGCAGGCTTCTCGCTCAAAGCACATGACCACTGCACCCACATCTATACCTTCACAAATCCAGAGGATAGATTAACACTCAACCCATGGAACATGGGCACCCCAATTTTCTTGAGGAATGGCCCCTGATCAATCCATCCACCAATTAGGTTTTTTGAATGCTCCTTATGGGTACCAATTCCATGGCACACCATCCAACTGATTCTCCAAATCCATTGCCACATCTCTGGCTGAGATGCTTGGTACACTGCAAGAAATGAATTTTAATTTGTTCTAGGAACTTGAGAAAGAGAGGATGTGTAGTGATGGATTGGTGCTACATGTGTAAAAAGAATGGAGAATCGGTAGATCATCTTTTACTACACTGTGACGTAACTAGAGTGTTGTGGGATGAGATCTTTCGTAGGGTTGGTGTTGCTTGGGTAATGCCCAAGAGGGTGGTGGGTTTGATGGGTTGTTGGAGGAAATTGCAGGGCTGTCATCAAGTGTCAGCAGTTTGGAAGATGATTCCTTTGTGTATCATGTGGTGTATTTGGACGGAAAGGAATATGCGCTGTTTTGAGGACAAGGAACGCACAATGTTGGAGCTGAAGAACTTTTTTCTTCGTACTTAATTGCTGTGGTTCTCCGCTATTGTATTGAACGAGGATAATATTCATGATTTCTTGTTTTTAGTTCATCACTCTTATAATGTATTTAGGTGTTCTTTTGTATACTTCCTATGTACATGGGCCATGCCTATTTTATTCATATTAATAAAATTTATCTCTTACTTATAAAAAAGAATTAAAATTTGTTCTAGGCATCAGCACCACATCATATCTCGGAGCTAAAATCACTCAGCATTGAGGATCCTCTCTCACCAGGCCACTACCTGCAGCTCGCCAATGTCTCCAAGACATGGATACAATTCAAATACGAGCATATCTCCGGTGTGTGCTATAATTGCAGAATAATATGAAACCTTCACAATGCCTGCACCTTTGACACACCTCAATCCACAATGGATTACCATCTTTATGAACCAAAAATGAAGCTTGAACCAAAAATGACAATATTTGTCGGCATTCTATCTGGCGCTAGAAACTCCAAAGATGCACCATATAATGTAATGAGACTGTATTCCGATGGTTTCGTGATAGCTTGAACGTCGGAGAGTTGGTTGTTGGGACTTTATCGTTTAGCATGATTGAGGTCTCGAGTGATCTTGGGACTTTATGTGAGAAGTGTCGCTATTGAGTCTAAGGTGTTCAAGGTTCAGGCAGATAGGAGTGGAGTGCTCATCACTGAGAGGGGCTGGATAGGAGTTCAGAACTTGAGATTGGGCTTGGACACTGTGCATTGGGCTTCAAGAACGTTGGAGGATTGCCAAAAGCACAGTCAAAAGGGATATTACTCTGCTCATAGAGAAGGAAGCACAGCGTTTGTGGCGCAGCAAGGTTCAAACTCTCATGGCAGTTATTTATCTCTAGTGGTTTACAGCAGAGGTGGGAATAGGAGCTTCATCATCATACCTGGGGGTAGAGATGGAATGGGGTGGAGAAAACTTGCGGTGGCATTGAGGGAGGTTGGAAGCGAAGATAGACAGGGGAGAGTATTTCCATCCTTGTCGGCAGTAGCACTCTTGTCGTCTCGGTTGTATAGGGAGTTTTTGCAGTCATCTACAGGGGTGAGAAAGTCAGACATGGCAAGCCTGCTACGGGCAGGAGATCTTTCTTGTATGGGTGAAGATCAGAGACGAGGGAGGTGGCAGCTGGTATGGGTAGGTAAATCTCTTAAAGGATTTACGGGATATGCAGGCCTCGTTGGAGGAGATGAATCTTAAAGTGAAGGGGCTTATACGCTGCGTTTTGGGAGAAGTGGGGTTGGGCGTGGGAAGTGGGCTGAAGGTGGGTCAGGATGGTGGGCCTAAAGGGAAGGCCCCAGTTACCACAAGAGATGGGCCTGTTCTGAGGCCCGAGCCCACTCTACGGTCAGGTCCCTTCTGGAGGAAGAAACCACAGCACGCGGCAAGCCCATCAGGGGGTGGGTCAGCATCAACGTCGACGGCGAACTAGACGACGTCGCCGATAGTGGCCTCGACGGTAGCCTCGCCGCCGGCTGAGATGCCGCAGTCACTTCCAAGCAGTTTCGTTTCGGCTTGTGCACAGATTTTGGGTTCGTTGGAGGTGACCAAAATGCCCATACCGAGACCGAGTCTTGGGTCATGTCTGGTACAGAAAAGTTCGAAGGTATGTGGTGACTCAGATGGTGGTTCGACAGTGGATTCTCTATCCCCGGTGGTGGAGATGAGGGAATTGGATGAAAGTGTAGGCATGGAACTAAGTATTTATGATGAGCTGACCTCATCTGGACCGCCACAGACTTTCACGGTGAGCCATGGGATGCCTCTGGACTTGTTGTCACTATCGGGTCAGGCTCAGATTAGGGCGTGGGGGGAAGAACTTGCCCACAATGAGCTTTCTGAGGGAGCGCAAACAAATAATATTGTTGTTTGGGAGGGTGGGAGTACATCGGATAAGATTGAGATAGAAGGGAAAGGTCAGTTGATGTTGTCAGATTCATGTAAATGCTCAACAAAGGGGGAGGAGTTTGCAGGAGTGGCTCCTACCCCAATAAGTATGATGCATCCTACTGCTATAGATGAGTGGGTACTGAAAAAAGTAGAGGAACTTCAAAGCTGCTTGGGGATTTCGTGTAAGGGCTATGAAGATCAATTCAAGGCACTGATTATAGCCATTGAGGAAGGACAACATGGTGCAGAGTCAAAAACAGATAGAGAGTTGAAGAGGTTGAAGTGTTTTATTAATTATGATGGAAAGGAGGGGAGTGCAAGTTGTGGTAGAAATAAGGCGAGGGCTGGAACAGTTTATAAATGAAGCCCAGAATTTTGTGTTGGAATGTTAGGGGGCTGAATGAGATTAATAAACGCCTATGAATAAGAGCTTTATTAAGGCAATGGAAAATAGACATCATTTGTCTACAGGAAACGAAGTTGAAGATTATTACTAGAAGAATTATTCGGAGTATTTGGTGTTGTCAATATGTAGGCTAGACGTACTTACCATCGAAAGGGGCCTCGGGTGGAATTTTGGTTATGTGGGATAAGAGGGTGGTGGGGAGTATTGATGAGTTTGTGGGAGAATACTCGGTGGGGTGCTCTTTTAAAAATTCTGAAGATGATTTTTTATGGGCGTTTGCAGGGGTTTATGGTCCAAATTTGGATAGTGAGAGAAGGTTGCTTTGGGATGAGCTTGCTGGTTTATGTTCTTGGTGGGAGGTCCCATGGTGTATTGGTGGGGATTTTAATGTGACAAAGGGGTAGAAACTCCAAGTTCTTTCATCGTATAGCTAATGCACATAGGAGGTTTAACTCCATTGAGGCCTTGGTCATAGATGGTGATGTATCCTTAGATCAGGTTGAGATAAAGGAGCATGTGGCAAGGCACTTCAAATATTTGTTGTCGGAACCTCATGCATGGAGGCCTACCGTAGATGGATTAGCATTTGAGGTAATTGCTCAAAATAGTATGGCTTGGGTAGAGAGACCATTCGAAGAGGAAGAGGTCCATCAAGTAATCAAGAAAATGAATAAAGATAAAACTCCAGGCCTAGATGGATTCACTTGGTTTTTTTTCAGACTTGTTGGGAGGTAGTGCAAGAGGAAGTAATGCAAGTTTTTCAGGAATTCTTCACCTATGGCAGATTTGAGAAAAGCTTGAATGCTCCTTTTATAGCATTAGTCCCTAAAAAGGCTGGTGCAAGAGATGTACAAGATTTCAGGCCGATTAGTCTTGTGGGCAGTGTGTATAAGATACTTGCCAAAGTTCTTGCTAATAGGATGAGCATGGTCATGGAGAAGATTATCTCTAAGTCCCAAAATGCCTTTGTGAGAGGGAGGCAAATTTTGGACTTGGTTCTTATAACTAATGAATGCTTGGATAGTAGGATCAAGTCGAGAGCTCCAGGTATTTTATGTAAACTTGATATGGAAAAAGCATATGACCACGTAAACTAGGATTTTCTGATATATATGTTGCGTAGACGTGGGTTTGGAAAAAAATGGAGAAAGTGGATGAGGTATCGTGTGTCAATGGCTTGCTTCTCGGTTCTGGTAAATGGCCACTCTGTGGGCTTCTTTAATAGCTCACGGGGTTTACGACAAGGTGACCCATTATCACCTATTTTATTTGTCCTAGTTATGGAGGCTCTAAGTCAAATGGTGTCGGCGGCAGTAGAGGGCGGATTTTTTTTAGGTTCCTCGGTGGGAGATATACATGGCTCCACTATTATTTCTCCTCTTTTGTTTGCAGATGACACTTTGCTATTCTGCGAGGAAAATGTAGGGCATATCCAATCTTTGAAGGCCATTTTACTTTGTTTTGAAGCAATATCCGGGTTGAAGATTAATCTTGCCAAGTTGGAGATGGTTGCAGTTGGCAATGTTAGCAATATTAGAGGAATGGCGAATATTTTGGGATGAGGGGTTTCTCAGTTGCCATTGAAGTACCTTGGTCTCCCTTTGGGAGCCCCCTTCAAAATTAAGACAATATGGGAGGTGGTGCTGGAAAAATTTGAGCGTAGGTTGGCCAGGTGAAAAAGGATGTATCTTTCTAAAGGGAGGCGTATCACACTTATCAAGAGTACCTTATCCAATCTACCCACATATTATTTATTTCTATTTCCCCTCCCTACTAGTATCGCATCTAGAATAGAGAAGCTCCAATAGGATTTTTTGTGGAGTGGGTTAGGAGATGAGTTTAAATTTCACTTAGTATGGTGGGAAAAGGTCTGTTCTCCTTTGAGAAAGGGTGGATTGGGGATCCAGAATGTAAGGGTGTTCAATAAGGCATTATTAGGGAAATGGTTGTGGCGTTATAACCATGAGAGGGGAGCTTTATGGAAAGGGGTGATTGACATGAAGTATGGAAGTGAAAGGGGGGATTGGTGTTCTAAAGACGGTAGGGAGACGTATGGAGTGGGGCTATGGAAGTATATACAGAAAGGTTGGTGCTCATTTGCTAGTAATACTCAGCTGCGTTTGGGAGATGGTAATAGGATCAGTTTTTGGCAAGACGTGTGGGTGGGAGACATGGCCTTGAAGGATGCTTATCCCATGATTTTCAGTATTCCTCGGGAAAAAGAAGCTATGGTGGCTGATCTGCAGGTACTTAATCAAGGTTCACAGGAGTGAAACATTAGTCTTACTCGGGATGCACAGGATTGGGAAGTGACTATTCTGGTAGAATTTCTGAACTTGCTCTACAAAATTTCCTCTGCTGACACAAAGGAAGATATGATGGAATGGCGATCCTCTAGGAAAGGGAAATTTTCGGTATGCTCTTATTATGATTTTATTACTATGCAACAAAGGCACGACTTCCCTTGGAAGAACATATGGAAGACTAAAGCACCTACAAAGGCCGTATTTTTTGTCTAGAGGGCAACTCTAGGGAAGATTTTGACCATGGATAATCTTAGAAAACGAGGCCTTATTATTATGGAATGGTGCTATTTGTGCAAAAATAGTGGTGAAACGGTGGACCATCTACTTTTATATTGTGAGTTTGCTCGAGATATATGGACTTCCTCAGTAGAGTGGGTATAGCATGGGTGATGCCGAGTAGGGTGGTTGAACTTTTAGCAAGCTGGAGAGGGATCATAGGGATACCACAGATTGCAGCTATGTGGAAGATGGTTCCTTTATGTATTTTTTGGTATATTTGGAATGAAAGAAACGAGAGGCTTTTTGAGGATCATGAACGTTCCACGGAAGAGTTTAGGAGTTTCTTTTGGAAGACTTTGTTTTTGTGGGCCATTGCTCTTGATTTGAACGGCCTTAGCTTCCATGATTTCCTTGTAACTGTTCCTAGTTCTTAAATAGGCGTAGTCACATGTATACTTCTAGTGTACCTGGGTTATGCCTACCTTTATATTAATAAAATAACTTATTACTTATAAAAAAAATAATGTAATGAGACTTCATCTAAAAAGATCAAATACAAAGCACCTAAAAGTGTAGTATGTCACTAACTAGATCTCCAAGTGGATTTAAGATTGTAACTCCAAGTGGCCTTGATTTTCCATCCTTTTGGGATATGGTGGGTCATGCCTCAACGGGTGGGGGAGCTAATGGCTTGTTGGAGAAGTCAAGTAGGTATTCAATGAAATTCATATGTGGGGGGAGGGACTTCTTTTGTTTATGCTTAATGTGGTGTATCCCATAGGAATGCAATGATCGTAGTTTTCAAATTGCAAGAAGATGATGATTGAGTTAAAATACTTTCATCAAATCCCTTTGTCTTTGGACAATTGCTCATAACAGTTCTCCTTTTTCTAATTTTCTGGAATTTCTGGATTTTGGTTCTTCATCTTCTCCCTACTTGCGTGCTCTCCTATATACTTCTCCTATACTTGGGGGTTTGCCTTCCTCTGTGCCTTATTTTAATAAAATTGTCTTGATGGTGAAAAAAAAAAAGTACAAAAATGTTTCACCTGATAGCCCCAGCTGCTGCTTTGTGAAAATATGCATGTGAATGCAAACGATCCTGAAATCTAAGCATTTCCACATAGGCACGCAAAGTCATTTTCCTTAAGCAATAAGAATGGAAGTCAAATTGGTCTTCAGTAATATCGGCATAGTGCTTCTCAACAGCTAAAAACTTCTTCAGGGCCCGTCCAAGATCACCCTGACGGAAGTAACTTTCACCAGAAGCGAGTTCATACCTTCCAAAGATGCAAAAGAATATCACATAACACATTAAACAGCTGCAATCTAGATAGCACTTTTACCAAGAAACAGCATGACACCAAAAAGAGACACACCACATGCACTGCATGTCATGAAGGTTGTTGTGCTGATCTCCATCTTTTGTGAACAATACAGCAGTTTTTTCTGCCAAAGCCACCTTCAAAGCAGAAGTTTTAATAAAGCAGACCCAGTATGGTGCAAATATATGCAGGAGAAACTGCTTGCAAATTGACAAATGAAAAAAAAAAAAAAAAATTTAACCAAAAGATAATTAAAATGCAGCTTCAAAACCTGATCAGCCTGCAGCATACGCTTAACACAGTCACTATTTATGTAACGATCAGCAAGATCCATACACCTAGCTTCATCTGCCAATGCAGCAGCAGCTGCCAAGTCACCCGCATGCTTCAGTATTCGACTCTGGTCAAAAGACAAGCAGAATTACTAATTTGTAGAAGAACCAGAATCACAAGCTTTCAAACAACTGCTCAACTTGCTAAAATACTTGGACCATCAAAAAAGAAAAACAGAACTGATCAGTAATTTTTAGAATTTGTGTTCTCCTCTTGATGTGTCATTCATCTCTTTGCATTACCATATTCTGAACTTGCCATTAAAGGTAATTCTGATTATTTGGAGATAAACAAAGCAGCCCTCAACAGCCAATAGAAACAGGAAAAATTAAATAAGAACAAGAAAATTAGATGGATGCACAACAAGCTGAAAACAGAAACAGACCTTGGCAGAGTACAGATCAATTACAGTTGGAGTGTGTTCTATAGCCTCGTTAATTTTAGAAAGTGCAATGTCATATTGGCCTCGTCTGTCATAGTGCTGTATGAGAAAAATATCTATAAGAATATTACCAAGTAGACAGAATAAAGGTGTTAAAAACAGAAACAGACCAACAAAACATCCAAGTGACAACAAACAACCTGAGCCAGTAGAAATAATGACCACATAAGTGTTGAAGGGGGTTCTTTTTCTGCCCTGGAGATAAAAAGAAATAACAGCAACAAGTCATCAGCAGAAAGAATAATTAGAAATTAATGCCAGATGATGCCGAGAAAAAAAGGCACAATAGACATATCTTTTATACTCAATGCCAAAACAACTTTCTCCTTTCTAGTTTGAAATTCTCAACTGCTTCACTCTTCCTACATGGATGGCCATACCATATACCCCTACTTTATATAAGAAAATAGCAGTGGCCCTTATTGCTCCAAGAACAGGGAGAGAGGGAATCCAAAGTGCAAGCTACTCCAATGCAGTATCCTTAAAGGGTTCCACATGCATAATATTGTCTACTGTTTTAACTAGTCTGAAAGAGAACTTTGTTGATACTTCTATTACGATATAATATGAGTGTGAAACGCATATATAACCTTCCAGGGTATTGGCTAGTTGTCCTTATTGAATGCTCCAACTTGAGCATAAGTTGCTCCAGAATATCCACCTGCACAAAATTGGCAATCAAAATCACAACGATAACAACAACAATAACAATAGAAACAACAATAATAAGCCAACTCAAAAATATTTTGCTTCTCATAGTTCTACAACATAGAAGGAAAATATCACCCTTAATATCAGATGAACAATAAGCATGGTCATACTAACCTTGCAAGGGTGATCATACAAGGGAGAGAGATCGGAGAACAATGATGGAACTCCCTAAACACCCCCAAGAAGAACAGTTAGGACTTTAAACACAAAACTAGACAGACCAATAAGAGTTTCAAAAGAAACATAAATACCTTGGTTAGGAGAGGCCTAATATAATTTTCTGCTGCTTCTTGAAACCTGTCGCCTTGCAGAAAATCAAGTGGTATTCTCTGAGGCCAGGGAAAAAAGGGTCAAATCTAAAAAATCAATTTTGCAGTATAAAGAAATTAGGCACGCCATCATCACAGAAGTGGTGGTGATAACAACAGCAAGAACAAACAATAAATATGAAAAAACATACGAGTGTGCTATGGACTTCCTTTGATTTTAAGAAATGACACTTTATCACTTAGATTCTTTTTTTTTTTTTTTTTTTTTTTTCCTTGTCATCCCTACTCTTTTGATCAATAAAAATTTATTTACCGATCAAAAAAAGAAATTTCCTTGTCATCCAACAAATCCAGTTAGTAAATATTATTTGACCCAAGATCACTTTGGGAAGGACTCGTTTTGTAGGGAAAAACCTTTTACACTGCTACTTGTTGCATACGGTTATCAACAAGAAAAAAAATGTTTTAAGTTTGATTACATGGTCTTCATGAAGATAAGGTATGAGATGCCCAAAAGAAAGAGAAAATTACAATGAAGAAAAATCCCTACTAACAAAGCACACAAAATTTAGCAGGATGGCAGTTCAGAGATAGTAAGAGATGGTTAAAATATATATATTTTTTTTATAATTAACAAGAATTTTTTTACCAAGAGGCAAGAATAGCACAGCCCAAGTACACAGGAAGTATACAAAGGAAATACCTACCACACACTAGAAAGCAGGAGAGATGGTTAAAATTTCTGAAGGCATATTTTAAACCCCTCCCTGGAAAGCTTTGTAATAAATTCAGAGGGAAATAATATTTCCATTCTAAATAAAGGGAAGATGAAATAAACAACAATGTACCTTAACGGCGGATGACCACTGGTATTGCTGCACAAGCGATTTGTACAAGGCATCTAACCGATCAATTTCATCAGGAGAAAAATGGGAATTTTTTGAATATAGCCCAACACACTTTTGCAGGCCTTCATAATATCTAACATGGAAGTAATAAAAATAAAATCAGCCCACTAGTAAAAATTCGAAGCATAACTCAACAAATTGCAGAGAGTAGTCACATCATGTAGGTTTTTGTGTGCACACAGATACATAAGTGTGCGATATATGTGATTGCAGGCAAGTATGTATATGTTATATATGCAATCAAAGAAAGAGAGAGAGAGAGAGATCATCAGATATTTTTTCCTGCTAGAAGAGCTAGAGTTGCTTATATTCTAAGCTGGGGCGCATATCATGTTTTTGACAAGTAAAAAACAGCACCAATATGGTGAAAGAAAGCTTCATAAAACAGCCCAAAATGACCAAAACTTTTGATTGTGGATCTGACTTTTGAAGACAGCAAATCAAGTGAAAATAATCAGGTGTCCAACCATGATTTACATTTTTCTCTTTCCTTCTGTTGATAGCTATAAGTGCTCATAATGACAACTATTTTCTAAACAGGGATTAAAATTGTATTGATCTACACTATCTGGGGAATTATACATGAAGTCAATAACTGGTCCAAAAGAGTTAAGATACTCAAAAGGCATAGAACTAAAACCAACTGCAGATTTTAATCACTAGAAGGAACTGCATACAAGCATACGGAGTCTGGGAAAAGCTTTTAGTTTCCATTTTCCTATAAATGATCTTTTCAATGAGAACAAATCTCTGGTCTTGACCAAACTTCAAGAACTATCAAAAAGAAAAACTGTGGCAAGAGATATTGTTAAGAAATGCATTTTTCTAGGTAAAATAAGATTTTATTTGATCAAGTAAATAGGCAAAGCCCAAGTATAGAGGAAGTATACATGGAGATCACCTAGTTACAAGTTAAGAATGTAAGTGGATCAAAAATAAATGGACATACTAAACACCAAAACAACCATAGTAAAGAGAAAGACGATTAACTTCACAACGTGTTGAGACATTTTAGGTCAGCTCATTCCATTATTAGAATCGAAGTAGACCAGAGATCTTTTCTCGTTTAATTAGTCATTCAGATAGAGGCTCTTTCAAAATCAATGTTGAAACTGACTATAAAGTACCTGTAATTGTCAGGATTCATGAAAAGTAATGCTCGGAGCAATTTTTCCCCTTCTTCTAGGCGATCAAGCTTCAAAAGAAGAGAAACCTCTTGCTCTTTACAATCCAATTTGTCAACCTAAAAACCATGAGCAGTTTGGCCTCTGATGATCCTTATAGCAATGGTCAAAGTCAATAATAAAAAATCATCCCAGAAACATATAAAAAAACACCTACAATTTTTGACTCTTTCTTGTGCAACTCCTCAAGAGCTCTCTCAAGAAACCCACATTCCTCTAACAAAGAAATCTGTTCAAAACATCACAATATACATGAGTTCAGGTATATGCAATTAAACTAAATAACTCTTATATACAGATCTAAATAAAGCATCAAACAACTGAAAAAGGATCCCAGTATAGATGAGGGCTGGCAGATGTACGTAGTCAATGATCATACCTTGTACAAGAGCATTTCCCCATGCTCACAACGTTCATTATCTGGAGGATGATCATCTTCTAGTGTCCCTTCATATGCTTCCAGAATTTCAACTGCTTTTGATGCACTGATACATCAACAGAAATTTATTAGAGTAATAAACAAACTGAGAATCTAAATTATTACTTCATTAAATTAGAACAACAAATTTTAATTGTCGAAGTGAATATTGAGTGCCATATGAGTTGCATTTAACAATAAAAAAACCCCCAAGGGGTTGGCCCAAGTGGTGAAGGCCTTGGTCTTGGGGTATCACTCCCTTCAAGGTCCAAGGTTCAACATATGGGTGCAAACAATTCTTTGGAACCACACCCCCTGGTGAAAAGCCAACGATTTAACCAGTTTTGTGTAGGAAAACTTCCGAGGGTGCAGTGCACGGGACCGAGGTTTACTTTGCAGGGGTGAGTCCGAAGGGCCTTGCCTTGGAGAGGTTTCCAGACATATTAAAAAAGAAGAAGAAGAAGAAGAAAATTTAGCAATCAAAATAAAGTTTATAAGGAATTGTCAATATAAGTAGATAATAAGGTACCTGGCATGCCTTTGGCACTTGTTAATGACGTGTTATCACTTATAAAAAAAATGGAGAAATAAAAAAGAGAGATTATCATCTGTTTAAATAGTACTCTCCTTCGGATTCTTGTGGCAAACAAAGGAGAATACCATCAGAAGAAGAGAGATGCCCTTTGCAGCAAGATCATCCAGGTATCCACATGTAGGAAAATTTGCTCAGATTTCTTTCAGGGCCACAATTTTTTAATCCCTTTTAACTGTATTCTCAATATAAAGCCTATAGAAAAAGCTCATGTCTGCATGGGTTTAATGATGACTTTGATGCATATAATGTCATTGATCAAGATGGATTTGTTAATCATAAAACATCTTTATCATTCAAGGAGCAAACGAACCATTGTGCGCATGGTAAAACATTAGTACGGAGTAGAAAATAAATATCTCCTTTTTTTTTAATTTCTTTTTATTAGTGGAAGATAAATATCTTGTTACTATCAACCACAGGATATTCAACTTTAGAAACTGCTAAACTATCCATAGATAAATATATCATAAAATTGTTAATACCCGCAATGAAGAAGGACAGCTGACTCAAATTTAATGAATTCCATGATCATATTTGGTACGCACAAATAAATTATTATTCAGTTACCATGAAACAATCGTAACCAGAACTCATGAATAAAAACTAAAATAGACATGCACAATAAAATATTGTCAATTAATTTTCAAATCCAAGGATCCAACCATACTTTGAGTTTAAATGATGGGCAACAGCAAAGCCAATCCAATTCATGCGATGGTTTGGTTTAAGAGACAGAAGTTGTTGTCTTGTCTCAACAAAACCAGTCAAATCCCGCATTTGTGCCTGTAAAATGGAAGTTAAAAAGAACCATTTGCTGAAACATAGCCAAATGGAAAAATCTATAATAATTACTGAAACGAATATGAAAAATGACAAAAGCATGCACACTTAATGGAAACATGAAACAAAATCTAAACCCCAATTACAAGAAAAAACCATGAGGAATCATCTAACTCGCACCTGATCATTTCCCTTGCCCCAAATGCATCATATCAACTTATATCCACAAATTTAATTATGTCCATATCTGACTCAAATGGACAGACTTATTAGCTGCATATAAGGTCACACAAATCGGGATTGATTCTTGCTGTTACAATGTAAGGAATCGAGAAAAGGCACCAACCTACTTAAGAACAACACTCTAGAGGTAAAGAGTAGAAGTATATTACACTAAAAAAATAGATAATGTTGATTTCGAATGACCATGAGACGTACAGACATGTAGAAAAATATACCCCCAAGCTTTGCCAGTATATCCCAATAGCCAAGAGTAAGGAATCGTATGAAAGAAGCAGAACGTACACGTCATCCTTAGGAACAAGAGTGGTAACAGAACACTATTAACACAGAATTACGTACCATAGTAAACACTAATGCACAAACTGCATACGAAAAGTTGGTATATGCCATGCCGTATGCCAATATTAAATACAAATATCCATGCCTGTATGGTTCCAGAAATTCATTGTACTTTACCAGAACAGAGCTTAGCTGTTTTATCAGTAGTGAGCAGTCATCAACAGAAGAGATCAGCATTGAACACATACCTGTAAGAGTGACAGGTCCCTTAGTATCTCAATGTTATCAGGATCTATCCTCAGGGCATTTCGGTAGCATTTAATTGCCTCCCTGTATTCTCTGTCTGAGCGATAAAGGAGGCCATAAACATGCCAACAAACATGACTTTTGAGGTCATTCTGCATCAAGACAAGAATTCAGGTATGATATCACATTGCAAAGAAATGATTACATAAAATGAATATGTTTTATCGCAAAATGAATTGGAAATACATCCCAACCTTCAATCCTTGCCGAACTAGCTCATATGCTTCAGATTTACGGTCCATGCAGTTTAATGTTAGACCTTTCATTGCTAAAGTTTCTGGTAAACAGGAATGCAAATCAAATCAAAAAAATAATTTAAACCCAGAGGGAAAATGTAATGTCCCAGTGGAAGGCCCAAGCCACATGGCCTATACTCCAAAAGAATTAGTCAATTATACAATTGGAGCCCCCATTGGAATATTAGAAACTTAAAGAGCAAGAACTTCTCATTCTCAACCAATGTGGGATCCTATACACCACCTCCCCTTGTCACTTATTAGAATGGGGTATCACAATCTCCCCCCCCCCCCCCCCCCAACAATNCAAGCAATGTATGATCCCATATACCACATACCCTTACCATTTATCAAAATGGGGTATCATAGAAAAGGACACATCAACTCGAGAAATGCTAAAAAAATAAAAATAAAAAGAGCTCCCATAGCTTTTTTAGGCTCCTTACTACAATGTTCATTTCTGGTGTTTTTCTCATCAAGTCTCTTTCAATTTTCTTACCAACAAATTAGCACCTAAGAAAAATAACTCCCAAACCAAAAGTACTTCAATTTTGCAAAAATAAGGAAAATTTAAACAGATGGTGCATGAAATGAAAATTACCTCCATGGTCTGGAAACTTTTTCAATATGGAATCGGCTGCCTTCAGCCCCTTCTTATACTGTTTAGTTTCATACGATTTCTGCATAGAAAATTAGCTACAGTTAAGGGCTGGTTTGGGACACAAGAATTCTCATCTCATCTCAACTCATCATTACACCTTTTTCAAATCTCCATACAAAATATAATAAACAATTCAACTTTTTCAAATCCCAATACACCTTTTTCAAATTCCAATTCAACTTTTTCAAATTTCAAAACTAAAAAATAATATTTTAAACTCTAAAACAAAACAAAAAATTCTCATCTCACCCCCAAACCTACCCTAAGAATTTTCTCCACATTCATTTTAGTTCCCTGGGTAGATTTGCTTGTTAATGTATAAAATATAGGCTGGAAGCAAATACATCAAAAGAAATGTGGCATAATATAAGAAATACATATGGACATATATATAAATATAAATATATATATACATATGAATGTCCATAGGTTGTCCCTAAAAGGTCATTTCAAGTATAGTATACATTGCATCCGGAAGAAACACACAGTAGAATAGTGCAAAAAATCCTACCTCAAGTTGAAAATAACATTTCCAATATATTTTATCTCAAAACTCAACTTTGCATAACTGAGCCAGTAACATTGATCAAAGTTATAAACACAAAATAAAGAAATCCATTGAAGGCCGCACCCACACACTTCCTAATTATTCTCCAGCCATCTGATTCTTCCCTTTTTTCACCAATACGCCCATATGATTCTTCTAGAAACCAAAATTCAAGCAATTGAGCACAATTAGAAAAAACCACGCATTTTTAATTAATTATTTTCACCCATAACCAAAAAAGTCCCCAATTTTTCCTTCCCTTAAATTTTCGTTTGATTTAGAAGCAATCTAAAATAAAAGGTTTAAAAAAAAAAACAGAGAGACAAAATCCAAACTCGTATAGTTTGTTGTTCCATTCAAACTATCCAATGCCACAGGAAAAGCACGCATTAAAGCAGATTGACACAATTATGCAAACTATAGTTGATTAATCACATATGCCGAGAGAAAACGGAATGCAATGAAACAGAAAATTCCCATTTTTCCTTATCCATCTTCCCACCACTAACTTCCTATATAAAACTAAAAGCACGAATCCAACCATCACTTCAAAGCCCAGTTCGCTTAATCATATTTTTCTCCAGAAAAAGAAAAAAGAAAGGAAAAGTTAGAAACAAAGCTACATAACAAAGAAAATAATTTAGGGTTCAAGGTAGTGGGGAAAATAAGCGAGATAAAGTGAACGAACTTCGGTTGTGCCGTAATAAATAACAGTGAAGAAGATGTAGAAAGAGATTGACAGAGAGACAGCGAGAGAGTGAGAGAGTGAGTGAAAGAGTTGGGAATCGGAGCTTACAACAATGAGCTTGAAGAGGTTAGCCTCTTTAGGAGGCAGAGAGGCACCCATTGTTTCACAGCGAGAGAGATTGAGACAGAGAAGTCTCGCAGAGTTGGGGTTTGTCTCTTTTGTATTAAGAGCTGCGATGAGAGAGAGAGAGAGAGAGAGAGAGAGGTGGCGTTTATCTGCTGCTACTTCAACCCTACTGCGAACGATTTGCAAAGCGTCCGAGGATGGGACTCGGGCGTTATTTACTTCTCTTGTGTTTTTATCATGGTCGAAGACTCGAAGATCAATGACGTAAAATTAAGCATTTTATACTATTTACCAAATAAATCCTTTTGGTCCTTACTTTTATGTTCTGATCAATTGTATAAAAACACATTTCTTAATCTTTCAAGGAGCAACTAAAAAGGTGTTTATACATGAATAATTTCTCATTTGTAAGGATTTTAACAATCATTCCTTATTTTTAATCCTTATCTTCAATTAATACGTTATATATAAATGTGGAAAAAAAATCTATAATTATTTAATGTCCTGTTAAAAATATAAAAGGATAATAATTAAAATGCTTTTAAATTATATTATCTGTAACAAAATTTTGGTATTTGATGTTATTGTTTAGAATTAATCATTTAGTTATTTAAATT
The DNA here is from genome assembly GCA_003123785.1 of Pterocarya stenoptera. Lineage (NCBI taxonomy): Eukaryota > Viridiplantae > Streptophyta > Magnoliopsida > Fagales > Juglandaceae > Pterocarya > Pterocarya stenoptera. Next base: position 43,086 of record QEOT01123645.1, read on the forward strand.
GGATAACTACATCAATAAGTAGGCATACCCTTTATAGAGATTACCTCAACATACATAAGGCCATGCCTTTCCTTCTTTATTTAAATTATTTAACGGGAATAAGTCATTATTTTAGATTGTGTTTAAGTAGTGAGATAATCTCAAATATTATATGAATAATAATAAAAAATAATAAAAAAATATTAAATAATAATGAAATGCAGGTGAAAATAATAATAAAATAATAAATAGTAGTGAAATATTATGATAATATTTTACTACCTAAACCAGCCCTAATCAGCACCAAAAAAAAAAAAAAAAAAGTCCATAGCTTCCAACTATATCTTTAGTTTTGGTCTAGTAAAATTATGCCCTTTCATTCCTCAAACTAATCAAAAAAATCCTTGAAAAGAAAATCTTCTTGAATCTTCAAACATTCAAGCACATTATCAACCGTCTAGTCCTCTTGTAATAGCTAAAGGAAACAAAAAAAAAAAAAAAAGATGATCCTCCTGTAGTAGAAAATTATACAATTTCCAAATTTATTGGTCTGCGTAGAGAGAGAGGGATTCTTTGATTTTTGCTTGGAATTCCTAAATACACATTGGGGTGAAAAAAGCCATGACCCAATGTTAGTCCCACCAAGCAAAAGTCATGGGGTAGGGACTGGAGATGTGGCTAGACATAATTTTATAGGTGTGATATGAATATTAATCCACAATGAGCTCACAAAAATACCACCTTCTTTGTCAAGCAACTGGAATAAAGTCATCATTTACAGATCTTAGACCCAACAGTTTCATAGGAAGCTCTATTTCCTTCTGCCATCTCAACGGTTTCATGGCTGTCATACTCTGTTGCATGCTTGGTACTTCCTTTGGTTCTCCCATTCCCTTCACCAGTCTTTGGCTTTTTCTTCTTGGTCGACGGATTATCATCTAAAGTGCTAAGTTTCTCATCATATATTTGTTTGCAAGCCTTGGCCTGTCTGCAAATTCCTCCTTTGAGATTGAAGCTAAATCATTTCCATCGACTTCAAGCTGTGCCAGCTCCTCAACCACGCAAGGGATGAAGTTTCACTGCTCAGTTATGTACTGGATATCCTAATAATCAGACAACAATATTACAAGTTCAGGAATAACATAACGCATTCAGCAGAGCTTGCCTGTCTTTTAACGGGCAAATTGTTGTAAGTCACTGTCAAGAGGTTCAAGGATCAAAATTCATGTGTGCATCGAATATGGCAATTACATAAATGCTGCTGAAAACAAATTTCAAAATAGAGCATTCTTGTGATTTTGTACTTTCTTAATGAGATGTTGTGTTCTAACAGGTATGTATAAGACTGCTAGTTGCACGTTTTACATCATCAGCACTCAACAATGATTATGGAATCTTTTACTTTTGATGGTACTGAAAGACTAATCTTAGTGAAATCGAAGTAACGTCTGAATTTTGATCTGCAAAGAATACTGTTAAAGTGAAAGAACAGCTGCTCTCCATATACAAAACAAAGTAATGTAGGATTACTAGAGAGATGTGCTCAGTTACATGCAAGGCTCCAGTTACTAGAGAGATGTGCTCAGTTACTAGAGAGATTTCTAGTAGCAATTGTAAGAAATGGAATTTGGCCACTATGGTGTCTGCCATCAGGAAGGAAAGAAATAATTGCACTTGTAACAGAATGAAGATGCTGATGGCTTAGGTAAGGAGATTGTATGAGAGGTTAGAGAAGAGTCTACTCTTCACATGTAATAAGTTGCAAAGAACGCTAATAACAATCTGAATATTGTTAACGACAAACCAGTCTTCTGAACTTAAGACTTTGTTTTTCCAAATGAAAATTTCCACTTCACTGATGATATCTAGGTGCTCACTTCATACATTTGTCAGCCTTACAAATTAGTTTATTAATAAATTTGTTCGTTCATTTTCAAACTGTCTTTTTTTATGGATAAATTCCATTGATGTCGACAATCTGCCATTTAACATAACTAAAAAACTTCAACCAAGTAGAGAAATTGCAGAATACCCTCCTCACATGCCCCTTCATGAGAACTTACAATAATAATTACCATCAAGATTAAGAGAGTGGTAAACTTAAAGGCCAATCATTTTCCTTTAATTGTTACAGAAGCTAGATTGCCAGTACTAATCAATCGATTGGGTTTCTTCCAGTTAAAAATCAAGTTGCGGACTGGTTTTTTTCTGCAGGAAGATCTCTAAATCAGAAAAAAAAAAACCTTTCTATGAGAAAAATTACCTGATTTTGTTCAAGAGCATCTATGGCATCTTGTAAACAGGCTAAGATCCCTTCAGAAGCTATCTTCCTTATCTCGCTTGGCTCTGGCTGTTAAAAGAAAATACTACGATCAATGTAACAATTAAAAAACACGCATTCTGCAAGTTTAGTACACACAATGAAGTAGGCAAGATATGGGATCATGCACCTTTCATCCCACTAACAAACATGACAGTGGGAATAAATGAATTTCAAATTCCAAAAACTACTGCTAATTTCTCCAAAGTCAAACGTTAGTTTGAACCTCGGAAAACCTTATTTATCTCAATGACTGTACCATTTTATGGAAAGTTTACTATTTCAATTAAATAAAAACTATAACTACAAATAGATAAAACATAAAGGTTGAAGAAATAAGTGAGAGAAACCTAACATAAACTAGAAGACAAGTTAAGATTTGAAATACAATAGGACTCAGATTTTCAACCCAGGATGAATATTAATAAGTGGTATTATTTATTTACAAAACAGCGTGTCAAAATAACGCCAATATGCAGTATATATTTCAATGACTAGAATGTCGAAAAAAATACTGACAGCAACAGACGTTGCATACCTCTTCATCTTGACTCTCTAGCCATGTGATGGTTCTACTCAAGTCATCAACAGCCCACCTTTTCACTTTAGAAGGAGAGAAGCACTCTTTGGCAGTATTAGAAGCTTGTCACTGCTTAATATACAGCAACAAATGGAGCATATAAAAAGATTTACTAAAGTAAATACAAAGCAATCCCAGAGTGCTTATAAATACAAAGCAACAGAAATACAAAAATTAACAAGAGTATGAAGTATCATAGAGTCTTCTCACAGACCTATCCTCCTCGCCTTCAGTTTTAACAGTCTCAAATAATTAGAAGGAATTGTATTTTGCTTAAAAATTCAAAAACTAATAAATATATCATATATCTCAACCGAGAGAGAGTGAGAGAGAGACCCTTTGAAACAATGGTCCCACAGTCCGACTCTACTTGTTGAAACTGAGGTGTTGGGAAATGCGCAAACCAAGAGAGTGCAATCCGAGTTCCAGTCAGCCTGATATTCTGCTCCCATTTCTAGTGCGTGTGATCGCAAAATGCTGCGCTCGGGATTAACAAACCCTGACAACACAAATACTACCCCTTCCTGCCCATACAAAAGTTTAACATGAGCTCAATACTGACGACTCAAATGATGCACTAATGATTTCTTATGACGAGGAATCTTGGAGATCGTGCAAACACAACATGCATTTAACTCCGTTAAACCCCAGATCCATGTAACACGTCCTCATCACATGCCGTGACCCTTAGAAATTGTTTGCACCCAAGACTTTGTATGTTAGACCTGGACAGACCATACCACAAGACCACGGCCCTTACCAATTGAGCCAACCTCTATGGCTCAGTCCGGGTGGAGCGCAGTAGTCTCTTCGATGTGATACGGTCAATACGCTTGGGCTTCTCAGAAGTATTTTGTTGTGAGAACAGTCCACCAAAGGCTTCGATGCTAGATCAGAGTGCTGATTACCAGTGTGACATGGATCTTCCCTCTATCTCTGAGGTGCGGTTAGGTTCTGGGGTCGGATCGGGTCCCGCAGTGGGCTTGGCCTCCGTAACGAATCTAGCCACTTCTCTCAGCTGGTAGCCCCTCTTCTCTTGATGGTTGGACCCTCTGCCCTAGGCATGCTCCACCAAAAACCATTTATGGGCAGCTTAGGAACCAGCCTTTGACGTCTTATTCTTCATCAGAATCTTCTTTCTCTCCGTACAAACCCCTGCCTTTGGTTGTTGCGCCAGAAAGATATGGCTCAGGTTATGCACTAATGATTAATAATGCAACAATGTAAAGTCCCATTTTACTGTATTTTAGTACAAGTTTGGAGAAGTTTGTGGTTCCGGAATGTCCTTTACCACACCCTTTGGCTTGCTTAGGCCTCTCATCTTCATTACTTTTCCCATCCTCACCATCCCCAGGTTTGTTTCTTTCCACAAAATCTATCATCATTCTCTCTTGAACTCATCCATGGAGGAAGGTAGTAGAGATGCCACATATAGGCTGATAGAGTAAAGATACACAGTCCAAATTATAGACAATAACGTGCCAGTAAAAGCTGTTACAACCTGCACAAATCACTGATACATTGTTACAATTCTAGTTACAACAGATGGAATGGCTTCAAAACCATTGCTATAGAAGGGGACCCAGAAATTTGCAAGGTAATTCCACTCTGTCCAGTGATCTATTGAGTATCGAGTAAAGCATGAAAGTCAAATTTAATCTCTTATACAAGCATCCGCAAACAAAACCGATAAGCAATGGCATCAGATTGCACCCACCAAAAAATCAACGAAATATGGATCAAAGTGGGCTCTCCATGAATATATCATGCAAAAAAATCAAAAGCATGCAACAAAATAGCACAAATTGAGAGTAATGTGAGAGAACTAACCCTTCGGTTGTCTTCGCTTTGCCTGTCGATACAGTCGGGGGGTTCTGGGTTCTAGTTCCATAAAGAATCTGTGTATTGCGCTGTGGCGTTCCACTTTTCAGTGCCACCGATTTGCTGCTAATGCCCCTCATCTATGGCGTATTGACGTTTGTGATCTGCTTTCCAACTTCTCTTGCAATATAGCCCTTTTTTTTCTGATGGGCCGCAATGCAAAGTGGAACCGCCCGAGTGGTTATGGTGACCGACTATGTATAATGTTACCACAGAACTGCACCATCCCCAGTTTTTAATTTTTAGCTCCTGTTTCCTGAGATTTTTCCGCCGTATGAAGCTGATCAGACTCTGAATGTTCCTTTACTTCCACGGGTTTAATGAGAATCATTTAGTTTGGGGAGATATCAAGAATGGTAGCTATTCTATTAGATCTGCATATAATTTATTATTAAACTTGGAAGCTGCAGGTGATGGTGCTGACAGTTCAGATCCCTTGGGGAAGTCTATTTTTAGGAATTAAAAAGTTACCACCTAATCAAGAACTTTGTTTTGAGGGCTTGCCATGATCATTTGCCTAATAAGGTGAATTTAATGAAAGTTACATTATATTTGTAATTATAGAGAGCATAAGCGCTTTGTAATTCTTTTAAAAAAAGTAATTAATACGGGACTTATATTAAAAAAATTATTGAATGCTCGAGTACTGCACAATTATTTTAATAGTGAATTCTATTATTATTTTTTAAATGATTGTGTGGTATTTGCGTACTATATAACTATATATAACATTATTATGAATGAAAATATGAATTCCCCTTTTAGATTTATGTGATCAATGTAAATTGGCTCATGATATTGCATCAGATAGATACAAGAGTTATATGAAAAGAAAAAAATATTATATAAGATATATTTCTTCCAACTTAATATGTTATATTGATGAAATACTATTCCTGAATCAATCGATGTTTAAAACGAAGAATCTTTAGTTTGAGAATAATTATTAGGTATTCTTTATGTAGAACTTTTAAGTTATATCTTATTATAGAAAATCATCAGTTAAAAATAATATTTATTATTTAATATATTTTAATAAAATTAAAATACCGCATTATTCATATTTCAACAAATACCTAATAATTTTTTTCCAGTTTGTAACGAGGATTTACTCTTGAGAGGTGAGTGTAAAGGATAATAATAGGTTTATTATCTTTTTATCACTTTTTAATTATTTTATTGTGTATTTTAATTTTAATGTTTTTTTTAAATTAAAAAATATATAATTTTACTAATAATTATTTTATTAACCATTAAATATAAAAAATATAAAAAAATAATAATAAATAAGTAATAAGAAGTTGTAAAACTGTCATTATCCGAGTCTAAGGGTGCGTTTGGTTACACAACTCATCTCAACTCATCATTACACCTTTTTCAAATTTCAATACAAAATATAATAAACAATTCAACTTTTTTAAATTTCAAAACAACTTTAATATTAAAAAATAATATTCTAACAATATTTTATCATCTCAACTCAACTCAACTCAATTCATTTCAACATCCAAACACACCCTAAAAATCGTTGCCCCCACAGGACACATCTACGAAATCGTCAAAAATAAATGGGAGGCAAGTACTAGCACAACGCATACTCATCGGTTGACGAAAGTTCTTACTCCCTCCCGCCCACACTCTCCATTCGAATTACATTCCCACACAGTCGCCCAACCTCCCTACTCGTATGGTTCGTCCGCTTCCCCTTCCCAAACCTTGACGCCGATATGGTTACCGAACCTTGGAGCTCTGATCCTGTGGATCCGCTTTCAGCCTATTCGGGTCTCTCCATCTTCCCCAGGACCTTCGGGGTCGCACCCGACCCGTCGAATCCGTACAACCCGACGCTGGCATTGACACTATCCACAACCACCTCAAGTCTGTGGTACTCTCGCTCACTGACCTCACATCTCTCCCCTTCTATCTTTGTCTGTTTAAGTTCCCGTAATCGAACTTGATTTTTAGGTTTTGTCCAGTTTACGAGTTCAAGATTTATTCTCTCGCGGGGCAGTACTTTTCTCTATCCAGTTCGAGGAAATTGCAAATTAAACTTAACTGATTTTGACGCGACTCTTTTTATTACGTGATTCCTGTTTAAGTCAGATTGTGAGTTGAAGAAACGTAGTGTTTCTTTGATATCTGAGAAAATGGAGTAAAAAAATGGAGGTTTTCTCAGCTGCAAGGAACGTGAATCAAGTGAAGGAAGAATGAGACAAGATTTTAGAAATCTAGACAACAAACTAACCTAGATTAGGACATGCCTTCTGCCCAAGGCTAAGATACTTTCTTTCTACTCGAATGTTGGGATCGGTTCTTATTTTTGGGATTTGGACCGGAGAAAATGTATGCTAAGAATTATATTGGAATGTATTAAAGATCAACCCATAGTGTGAATACAAAATTACAGCTGCTCCTCAGAAGTCTTGGATAGCTGCTGCATGCATCTACAAATATCAAGCAGCCCCAATTGTACAAATATCAAGCAGCCCCCAACTGTAAAGTTAATGGCTGATATTTTGTTTGTCTCCTGAGGTTTTGTCTATAAAAGGAGATCAATTGTAAAACGTAGAAGGCAGTGGGAAATACATAGAAGGAGCTATTTGTAGAGATAGAGAATCTGGTTAATGTTTTGTAATTTTGTACAAACATTTCAAAATCAATTGTTTCCGCTCAGTGGACGTAGGCAAATTGCCGAACCACTTATATATTGTCTCTATCTCGTGTTTGGGTGTGTTTCTGGGTGGTTTTAGCTCAACAATTGGTATCAGAGCTTTGGTTTTGTACTGCCCAGAAAATTTAAGTTGATCCAAATCAATTTTTGACCATACCAGTAGGTTCTTCTCGATAAGACGAACACGTTGCTGCAAACGGCATCGAAAACGGACGTCGGAGGAGCTCACACGCGCTCTGAGAAGGTCGGAAAGTGAGTTTCACGCGCCAACTGTCGTCTGGAGGTTGAAGACGAGTGAGATACACGCGCCCACGCGCTCCAGAGGAAGAAGACGCGTGAAAGACACGCTCCCACGCGCTCTCACGCGCTCCGCCTGCTGTTTCTGTTTGATCTGGATCGTTCAAAATTCCAAATCCGTTTTGGGCTTGATCTGAGCCATTCGGAGTCCGATTTCGACGATCCAATAGTGGTTTCCAACTATTTGGATCATTCCGGACTCATCCATACGGTTAGAATTTTGAAATTTATTTTCTAGAAATATTAATTTTCTAGATGGAGTCAGAAGGAGAAATTGCAGGTTCTAGTGGCTCTGGTCGTAGATCCATGGTGTCAAATGCCAAATTTGAAGTTGAAAAGTTCGATGGAACTAATAATTTTGGCATGTGGCAATGTGAGATCATGGACGTTTTGATCCAACAAGAGTTGGATATTACGCTGGAAGGATACTTGATTATGTGCACTCTGATGTTTGGGGACCTACCAAAAATGCATCTTTGGGAGGTAAACATTGGTTTGTAACATTTGTTGATGATTATTCTCGTCGTGTATGGGTGTACACGATGAAGAATAAAGATGAAGTGTTGAAGATCTTCCTTGATTGGAAGAAAATGATAGAGACTCAAACCGAAAGGAAGATCAAGCGGCTTAGATCAGATAATAGAGGTGAGTACACTCTAGACCCCTTCATGGAAGTATGCCGGAAAGAGGGAATCGTAAGACACTTCACTGTAAGAGGAACACCTCAACAAAATGGTGTGGCAGAACGGATGAATCGTACTTTGCTAGAGAAAGTACGGTGTATGTTACTGGATGCTGGATTCAGTAAACAATTTTGGGCTGAAGCTGTGACGTATGCCTGCCACCTCATCAACCGATTACCCGCAGCTGCCAATGGCGGGAAGACACCCATTGAAATGTGGAAAGGTACACATGCTACTGATTATGACTCTTTACATATTTTTGGATGTCCAGCTTACTATCATGCTAAAGAAAGTAAGCTTGATCCTAGAGCTAAGAAAGCAAAATTCTTAGGCTTTAGTACTGGTGTAAAAGGGTACAGACTCTGGTGCATAGAGTCAAAGAAGGTAATTATCAGTAGAGATGTTACTTTCAACGAGTCTGAGATGCTCAAGTCACATGAGCATAAGGACTCCCAAGAGGGCAGCCATGATAGAGAAGTACCTTGTGATTCGCGGAAGGTGGAGTTTACTACTCCAAAAGATTCAAGAGTCACTAATGGAGAGCAAGGACAACTTGAGGTTGATAGTCCAGTCACAGTATCTCCAATCCAACTTGAATCAATTGCAACAAACAGGCCGAGAAGAGAGACACATTTACCGGCACGCTATGCAGATTTTATGACGTATGCACTTCCAGCTGAAGGAGATCAGATCCCAACCACTTACAAAGAAGCCATACAGTCTAGTGAACAGACTGAGTGGAAAAATGCAATGAGTGAGGAGATGCAGTCTCTTCATAAAAACCAGACATGGGAGCTTGTGCCGCTTCCAAAAAGAAAGAAGTCAATTGGTTGTAAGTGGGTTTTCAATCAGAAAGATGATCAAGCTGCTAAAAATGGGGTGCGATTCAAAGCTAGATTGGTAGCCAAGGGCTACGCACAGACAGAGGGAATTGACTATAGTGAAGTATTCTCTCCTGTTGTGAAACATTCATCCATTCGGATATTGCTAGCTTTGGTTGCACAATATAACCTTGAGTTAGCTCAGCTTGACGTGAAGACAGCTTTCTTACATGGTGATCTGGAGGAGGAGATTTATATGTCTCAACCGGAAGGTTTTAAAGAAGCTGGTAAAGAAAAATGGGTTTGCTATCTGAAGAAATCTCTCTATGGTTTGAAGCAGTCACCTCGGCAGTGGTACAAACGTTTCGACCGCTTCATGATTGACTTGAAATACACTCGTTGCCAATACGATCACTGTGTGTATTTCAAACAACTTGCAGATGGATCTTTCATATATTTGCTTTTATATGTAGATGACATGTTAATTGCATGTAAAAGCAAGGTGGAGATAGATCGAATGAAGGCTCAGCTGAGTCAAGAGTTTGAAATGAAAGATCTAGGAGAAGCACGAAGAATATTGGGGATGGAGATTAACCGAGATAGGGTGAGAAGCACAGTTCACCTCACTCAGAAACAGTATCTGAAGAGAGTACTACAACGCTTCAACATGAACTCGAAGATGAAGCCAGTAAGTACTCCAATGGCCCCATATTTCAAGCTCAGTGCATTGCAATCTCCTAAAAGTGATGAAGAGCGGGACTATATGAAAAATGTCCCGTATGCAAGTGTTGTAGGAAGCTTAATGTATGCCATGGTGTGTACACGACCTGATATCTCCCAGGCCGTTAGCTTAGTCAGCCGATATATGCATAATCCTGGAAAGACACATTGGCATGCGGCTAAATGGATTCTACGGTATATTCAAGGTACTGTAGATCTTGGTTTGAAGTTCGAGAAGAGTGAAGATAGTCTAGTAACTGGATATGTTGACTCAGACTATGCTGGTGATCTTGACAAACGACGATCGACAACTGGATATGTGTTCACTATGGCTAAAGGACCAGTTAGTTGGCGATCTATTTTGCAGTCTACAATTGCACTATCATCCACAGAGGCTGAATACATGGCTGTAACAGAAGCCGTGAAAGAAGCCATTTGGTTACAGGGACTGGTAACAGATTTGGGCTTTAAACAGCAACAGGTTACCATTTACTGTGATAGTCAGAGTGCAATTCATCTGGCCAAGAATCAAGTGTATCATTCTCGAACAAAGCATATAGATGTTCGTTTTCACTTCATACGTGAGATATTAGATGAAGGGGACATTCTACTTCAGAAGATTGGCACTGAAGACAATCCAGCAGATATGTTGACGAAAGTCATCACAGGGATCAAATTCCAACACTGTTTGGAATTGATCAATATCTCACACTGCTGAGCACCTTCGGGTGCGTTGGTGCCTTATGGCACATTTGATAGCGGAAATCTCTCATGGCAGATATAACGAGTATTTCAATGAGGGGGTGAAATCATTTGAAGGAAACAAATTTGCAGCAGTCCAATATGGCACACATGGGTCGAGGGGGTGATTATTAAAGATCAACCCATAGTGTGAATACAAAATTACAGCTGTCCCTCAGAAGTCTTGGATAGCTGCTGCATGCATCTACAAATATCAAGCAGCCCCCAACTGTAAAGTTAATGGCTGATATTTTGTTTGTTTCCTGAGGTTTTGTCTATAAAAGGAGATCAATTGTAAAACGTAGAAGGCAGTGGAAAATACATAGAAGGAGCCATTTGTAGAGATAGAGAATCTGGTTAATGTTTTGTAATTTTGTACAAACATTTCGAAATAAATTGTTTCCGCTTAGTGGACGTAGGCAAATTGCCGAACCACTTATATATTGTCTCTATCTCGTGTTTGGGTGTGTTTCTGGGTGGTTTTAGCTCAACAGAATGGTTGTCACGGAGTGTAATTTATGTGAAGAATTCAGGGGAAGAAAATGAAAGAAAATAAGCGTTTGAGACATTGTCTCTGGTTGTTTGTTTTTAATCATGTGCAATCTGAGAAAGCTAAAAGCTCTAATTTGTTGAGCCTTTAAGGCTAAAACGGCTGTTTAAGTTGGGTTGATAAATAAAAGGATCGAGGCAAGTTTTTTGGTCAATGAAAGAAAGAATTGTTATTTGGTCGTGGAGTTCGTTTCTCTGTAAGTTTTGTAAGGACCAAAAAGTTGACCTTAATCACAATAAAATGGTCCTATTTCATGGTTTTCCTGCACTCTCAGGCCTTACAAAGTACCATTAATCTTATAGAGCAGGCAAAAACAATTTTAGATCGTAATTCACAACTTCTGAACTCTGAAATTGCCAACTGTAAAGACAAAAGAGAAGGTGTTGTTACGAAGCATCAAGGAAGTCACCAAGAAAGAAGGCCAGCCTTAGGCCGTAAACAGCTCAGTTTTCTTTAAAGAAGGATGTAAGGTAAGCTCGTATATGTCGTCTTATTTCATAAAAAAAGGTTTCTTTCAGTAACTATCAGTTCAATTAAGTCATATCTTCATTGTGCAGTCAGGCTGCTGTAAGTTTGGAACCAATTTTGGACGTTGATCAATTAAAAGATCCATTGGAATTCTTCTTGGCATATGAATGGCTTGAAAGTAAGTTGCAGTCCCTTTATATTGTGGAACCGCTGCTGCAATCATATGCATAAGACTTGTTTTTACCGTGTGATTGGTGCTTAGATGCCACAAGAGAGTTACAGAAGCAGATTGGCAATGTTTCAACGGACTTAAATCAGTATAACCCATCCACGACAACGTCGGCCGGGGATTCTAGGGTATGATCAGCAGTTTGTATCATCTAACCCTTGCCAGACTGTTTTATCTTGTAGCATATTTGTTAGATTATATGAAATAACCTTATTATTTGATGACTTAGGTGGTCATTTAGATACAAGCATTGCTATAAATCAGTGATTTCTGAGAATAGCGAGAATGCTGCATCTTGTCAAGATACATTTGAATCAGGCGTTGTCAGCCCAATCAATGACATCTCACAATACAAAGCCTTATGAGAAGTTTTGAGAATATTTGAAAATATCTCATTACCCAAACAAGGCCCTGTATGCATTTAGTCCCCTCAGTGTCTATTCTTTAATTTGTTTCCCTTTTGGGGCTCTATTTATGGCCTATGCAGTCCACACCATCCCTTCTCCTGATTCAAGACCTAGGAGGACTCCCTTTGGCGTTTCCTGTTATTCATTGAATCATTACTTGTCCGTAAAAAGAATTATTTGCTTTATTTATTATGGATGGTTTCCCTTTTAATATCTGATTGTGTATGAAAGTTGTTTTTATTATCTTGAGTCGAAAACCCAGGAAATTATTAATGTGTCATTGAATGAGCAAATCAAAGAGAAATTGCGTCGACCCAGAGAATGCAAGAGGAAAGAACTTTCTCGCAGGCAAAGCCTTGCAGGTGTTTTTTTTGTGTCAATCTCAACCATGCTTGACTAAAACGTTTTTGTTTGTTTTAAATGGGTCTATGTATTCTTCATAGGAGCCAGTTTATTCTGGAAATCTTGGGTAAGGCGAAGCACCAGGATCAGGACAAGGCCCCTGGAGTACTGGAAAGGTGAAAGATTATTGTATGGGCGCATCCATGAGAGTGAGTATTCTCTTATGTGGGGTTTTTGTTTCATACAAGGAATTTGCTGTGCCGTGACAAATTCTCATGTCTGTCCTTCAGATTTTAATATGGGTAATAGACTACTTCTTTTACAATTATATATTTTGAACTAATGCCCAGGAGATAACAGGTAATGATTTTTCCAGGAGATAAACATTTTCTGTTTTTGACGAACTAAGATTTTCTAACATAGGTTTAAGGGTATGTGAGAATAAATTGTAGCACAGTTACTGGAAAACGACTCACCAAAAGACTTCTGCAGCTAATTTTTTGTTTTGATATTATAGATTTAGTTCCATACAGTTTACAACTTGCAAGGAAGTAGTGTTCCCCCAACAGCAAAATTAAAAAGGAACCTGAATAGAGATATGTTGTATTGTACTTTTTACAGGTCTGGCAACAGTTATTGGGTTAAGTATGCTTCTCCAACAAAGGATGGTGAAAAACCCACTCTCAAAGTGAAATCTTATGTCTCGGATGAATACAAAGAGCTTGTCGAACTAGCAGCTCTACATTGAGATGATGGAAATATTTGGTACCCTGATTAGTTTTCTTATATAATCTGTCGTGTGATGCTTTCTTTTTCTACTCAGTAATGTAAAATCGGAAAGAAGGCTCATCTGTGAGTTCTAATGGTGGTAGTCTGGTAGATAATCGAATGCTTCTTATTGTGGACAATTAGCTTCTATACCAAAAATAATCATTAGTAGATGGAAAGTGTTCTATGTTCATAATTCTGCATCGCCTATTTGGTATGGCTTAATTTGTGTTTATTGTTGGTAAATAGAGGTATGCAGAACGTCTGTTCATTATATCTCTGTTGTTAAGGGTTTGAATTAGTTTAGTATGCCTTTAAAATTATAAAGACAAAAAACCTTTAAAAACAAAATCCAAAAGTTGCCAATTTCTTTTTCTACCTGGTGATCTAACCTTTTTGGTAAGCCGGAGTCCCAGACTAGCCCTTGATAACAAGAAAAATCATTCCTTTATTTTTCCAAAATATTTACCTAAGTAATAATCATATTATGGGCAAGTGCAGCTCACACTCCCTTAGTTATTATGACTCACCTTCACATTTTTGTTAGACTGCAAGCTTACACATCACATCCTTATACAGTAACAAAAAAAGTTGCCATTTGATTTTTTTTAGTTCTTCTTGTGGGATTGTTTTCCCTCATGTAATTTCTTCGTCCAACAAACTGATCATCATCATCATGAGTTAGATACGTGCATTTAACCTCCTTTTATTGAAGCTGAATATCAAATAATAGCAGCTTATGCCAGCACTGTTAGTTTAAAGATATTGGTTGCAATTCTGGATATAATTATCATTTTCCTCTGCAATTACCATAACATGTTTTTAATTGCTTTAACTTTGATTACGGAACTTTCTATAGCTACGGAAAGATCTCAAGGAAAGAGAGATGGAACTTGGAAGACAAAGGGTATTCTTCGAATGTGAGAGATTAAAAAAGAAAAGTTTTTTGAAAGTTTCAACCAGTGGCCGCGGCCCGCAGCATTTAATTATACTTCGACAGGTAGCCAAAACGAACTAGACAATGACCAAAAATTAAGAAACATTCGAGAAGAAGGTTTTGAATAGTCCTTTTTGCAAATTTTCGTTGCTCGTGACCTTAATCAAAGTCGACTGAAAGGTTTTCCAGTTCCCACGGTAGAACCTTAATTCCCACTGTAGAACCTTAATTTGAATGGTTCTAGAATTCAGCTTCTATTGGAAAATGTCAAAATCGTTCGTTATTCCTCACCATTTTTTGGGTCTTCGGCTTCCCAATAATGGTTCCTTTCGTTAGATTTGGATAGTCTTCGCAGTCTGCACTCCTCCATTCTCGTATCGAATCACATAAGAGCTTACGCCAACATCGGTCTGACATAATAATTGCTGTTCTTCTCTACACTTGGGCCAAAACTTTGAATGCCTATGTTACCCATTAAATTTAAGCCTATTTTGCCATTTCGAAGGACTAAAGACCTTTATAATAAATTGGTATGAGTAAGAGATACAAGTGGGTCCTAAGCATGTCTAGACGACCATATCAAATAGCATTGAATGTACTGTAAAAGAGAAATGATAGTTGACTTTTTAAGATATATAAGTCTTACGTACTTATTTTTTTAATAATGAACTTCAATTTTTTTTAAAAGAAGTGTACAGGATCTACATATTCTATTACTGTATCATTACTCATATGTAAACAACTCTTCGCAAAATAAAAACATTTCTTGAAGTTCATACCCATAACTATAAGAGATCTCAATCCAAGACTTTTGCTAAATTTAGTTTGAGTGAGAGTTTTCTTAAGATGAAGAAGGGGATAAAAAAACCTTACAATAATGAACCCTCCCGACTACAAATCAGTAACTTCAGCTGTTGTGGGATTGATAGCAGACAAGTAGTTTCGTTCATATGCACTGTGGATATGACTACATAGCCAAATAATCTCAATTGGCCAGAGAACGATTATTTTAATTATATAATAACAATATGATCTGCCGTTTATTAAGTTTTAAATAAAAAAGTGTATCTACAAATGATTAATATCATGTTTGAATAATGAGATAAGATGAAATGATTTTATATGAAAGTTAAATAAAAATAAAATATTATTAGAATATTATTTTTTAATATTATTATTAAATTTTCTATTATATTTTGTGTGAAATTTTAAAATATTGTAATAATAAGATAAAATTATTTCTTTATCTAAATGTCAAACGGGGCGTAAGACTTTTATGATACAACTAACATAACTGACCAGAAAAAAAGAATAAAAAAAAAAATTAAGACTTTTATGATACAGTTGTCTCTCCTCGAATCTCTCTCGTGCCTCCTGCTGGGGAAAAAAATTGATAATTCTGTTAGGAAACGCTGAAGTAAAATGGATGCATGTTGGGGAAATATTAAAAGCGTATATTTTTGTGTTACAAAATGCACTGTTCTTTAATTTAAAAGTACCAACCACCACGGCGGTTGCATGGCATTATTAACTCCTCTCTTTAGAGATCTTCCTCAATCAATTTCCATATTGTCAACCCATTATTAAATAAATAAATAAATACCAAAATCAAATAATGCTTAATTAGCCATCTTTAACGATTTGGATGATCTCATTGTTTAAACGAGAATTGCTATTATCATATTCTAATATTTTAACATATATACTACATTATGATAAACTTCAATTATCTCACGTATTGAAATTTAACAAAGGTCGCGACAGCAATTTTTAAAACAAGGAGAACCAATGATGTTGAAAGGTAATCCTAATTTGGCATCGTAATCTCAGCCTTGACTTATTTGTTTTCTCTAATCTAAACACACAAACAGATCAATAATGTCGGATTATCTGTTTCAACATGGGAGTTATTAAATAAAATGTCAACGTTCAATAATACGCCCCCTAAGAATAAGTGAGAATATAATTTGTATAATAAACGGCAAGACTAAGAAAACACTTTTGGGAAATCCACGTGAAGAAATTATTAAAAACCCCCTTATGACTTCCTCTCCACAAACTGCCGTAATTTTCTTTCAAACTAGGTTTTATTATTAAAATTCTCTATTACTCATTAAAAGATTATCACGTGTTTTGCAAGACGAGAGAAGTGTTGCTGCCTACAAATATATATTATAAAAATAAATTTATAAATTAATTTAAATTTATATAATCTGTTAGATTTAACGTATCATATCAAATCACGTTAATTTGTAAATTTATTTTTATGAATATTTCTGTAACTAAATTATTTCTAAAGAATGTGTCAATTTCTTAACTTAATTAAGTTATAAAAAAGTATGTCATTATAGTATATTATTGGACAAGCAATACTACATACAGTCTTCAAAATAGAGACTGCATTGTAAGCCTAGTTAATTTTATTTTTAAATTTTTTTAAAATTATAATAATATCCTTATCAAAATAGTACTTTTTTCATTTAATGAAGGGTTTGCATATACAGTCCCTAAATAGAGACTGTAAATAAAATTTCTCTTAATGGACACTTGTAATTTGTTTAAATAGATTAGAGAAAACTTCTGCCAACTAACCTAATAATTTGAGAAAAAACTGTCGTTACCCAACAAATATTTGGAATTAGAGGGCAGTTGCAGGAGCGAGTATAACATAATACACACTACATGACATGAGGACCCGGATCATGAGATAATTAAAAAATGAAGGAAAAATGGAAACCCAGGCTGAATCATTAAACGTGTCTGCTGACATTTATTTTCTTAATTTAAAGATCATGTGATCGTATTGAATTTTCTCCTGTAGTGAAAAAAGCAGCCTGCCGCAACCGATACGTATACCATAAGAATAAAACATTCGTAGACTCCACGCATGGTTGGGTTTTAGACTTCAAATCTTATTTAAACGTAAAATTAGTCCAGAAACTCTCATTAATTTACGTAATGATTATTGACTTCTTCATTAAAATTTATAATAAATAAGTCGATTTGACTCTCCTTGTTGGGGTTAAAAAGTAGCTGGTCGAATATTTACATGGTCCGGCCCATCAAACAGTCAAAGAAAGATTCAGGAGGTAAATGGAAAAATAGAGAAAGATGACGAGGTAAAAATAAAAGTTAGGTGTAAGAGAAAAAGAGAGAACTCATAAGAAAAATGATAAATAAGAGAAAAATAAGTAAAACATATAAAGAAATAAGTGACATAAAGTTGAATTTGTGACCAACCACTCAAGAGACCTCAATAATAGGAGATTTAATCGGATCAAGTAAGGGATCATCTTCAACCTCACGACGAGAATTTCAAAATAATTATATTTTTGGAAAAATAGATTTTCGATCTCTATTGTATAAAGAGAAACATGAATCATGAGAAACTATAAAATATTCATATTATAATAAATTTTCCTTCCAAACGACTCGTAGACATAAACCTTGTATCAAACCACGTAAATTTGTGTCTTCATCTCCGTTTACATTTCTAGTATTCTTTTTTTATTCACTATTATGGATAATGTACATACGAGCACCGTATCGACACCCTGAATTGCCACTATGGGTTTTAGACTGCTTCATCGAGATCTAGACCACATTCGTAGGCCGAAAATATCACACAATGAAAATGAAGCCAAAGCTCAAGTTGCAAGTCGTTTGTCTTTTACAGCAGCTAAAAGTCATTTAGCAGAGGCTCAACATGCAAAGTTGAAATGTGGAAAATGATGGTTCTTTCTTTTTTGTATTTACTTGTATTTTTCAATTTATTATTTTTTTATTCTTGGTAAAATATTGTGTTGATTAGTTGGATGCTATTTTTAGTATAGGAATTATGTTAGTTGTTAGGGTGGCAGAGTATATATGAGGCTCTCTCCCGTGTCTTCATGTTTTTCAATTCCAATGGAATGTACATTATCTCTTTTTCCATGTATCATGCTCTCTATACCCTCGTACGTTTTTTCTTATTTTTTGCTACCTTACATGGTACTAAAGCCTGAGAGCGACTATTCATGGTGGACTCACTGGAAAATTCTGATGACTCTTCTTCTACCCACATCGAAAACGCATATGCTCATACAAACCTAAACACAAACACCCCTCATGCAAACATTGTGTCCCTATGCTTGAATCTCGGTGATCTTGGAAACTCTTTTTGCTTAGACAATGGCGACGACCCTGTTGTTATTTTGGTCACCGATTTACTCACCACCAACAATTATGCGACCTAGTCTCGTGCTATGCGACGAGCACTCTGGGCTAAAAATAAGCTAGGTTTCACTCCTTGAGTTTTGGGAACCATCCTGTAGCCTACCAACCCAGAGGAACCACTCCTTGAGTTTTGGGAATGTTGCAATGACATGGTGGTGTCGTGGATCCAGAATTCCGTCAGTCCCTCCATCAAATCCAGCGTCGTCTTTGTTGATGATGCCCGTGAGATTTGGCTCGATCTTCAGGATCAATTTTCTCAGCAGAATGGACCTTGGATTTTTTAGCTTAAGAAAACCCTAGTCAGCCTTCTCCAAGAACACAATTCAGTAAATGTTTACTATGGTAAGCTGAAAATAATTTGAAATGAGCTTTCAATTTATGATCCAATTCTTGTTAGCAATTGTGGAACTACGAAAACCCTCTTAGATCATTACCAATGTGATTGTGTGTTTGAATTTCTCATGGATTTGCATGATTCCTATTCTAATGTTTGTGACCAGATTATGCTATTAGATCCTTTATCTTCTATCACTAAGGTGTTCTCCTTAACACAACAACAAGAACGACAACATCAAATGATGTCCAACATCTCATCCCCTGAATCCATGGCCTTAGCCATTAAGAAACTTTTTCCACTTCCAAATTATCTCCCTAGTTCAAGCCTACTCCAAATTATCTCCCTAGTTTAGGGTGACAGAGTGTATATGAGGCCCTTTCCTGTGTTTTCTTATTTTTCAGTTGCATTAGAATATACATTTTCTCTTCTTCCATGCATAATGCTTTCTGTACCCTTGTACGTTTTTTTTTAATTTCTACTTTATTTCAGGAAATGATTCTTTCTCTCGTTGAGATCTGCTTTGCGAATTTTGACATTAACACTCCTAGTAATTTTTTATTTGACTGTCATATTTTTGACAAATTACTTTCATATCATTAACATTACGTGAGAAGTATCCTCCCACTTACAATTTTTAATGTAAAATACATAAATGTCTTTTAAAAAAGAAGAGGCATATATGTCCGTCACAGACAGACTCACATGCTTATCCAAACTGAAACTTGGATGATCCCAATCCATTAGACTGTATTGACAAAGAAATAAGGTGGTAACTATTTAATGCCATATTTAGAGAGAGAAAAAAAAAAGTGAGAGAGAGCGAGAGGAGCAAGCCGTTTTTATGGTATCCGGTGGTCTCTGAATCAGATCAATCCAAAAACTTTCTAGAAACTCCCTTTTTTTAATTGTATTACTTTTAGCGCCGCGGAATATGCACGCTGTAAAGGATGGGGAAGAGAACACTGAATTTGGAGAACCGAAAAAAGAAAAGAAAAGAAAAGCTGACCCCTCTGTCGTGCTTTTAGTTCCCAATTATTAGCTCCGCTTCTTATAAATTCATACCATACAACAAATGCTTCTTCAAACCTGGTCTCAAACTTCTTCAATTAACCATCTTATTTGTTTCCCTGTTTTTTCATAGCCAATACCAAGGTCTTGTTAATCGTTGTTAATTCGTGCCTTTTCTTCAAGTACTGATGACGGATCTGGTTTCAGTTCTTCCCGACGATATAGTCCGCGATTGTCTAACTCGTGTTTCTTATGAGGGGTTCCCGACTATCGCATCAGTGTGTAAAGATTGGATGGTCGAGATTCAGCTCCCGGAGTTTCACCGGCTACGGAAGAACGCTGGCCATGTTCAGAAACTCATTGTCATGGCCCAAGCTCGGGTCGAACCCAATCTGACTTCCGGCGTAATAAAGTGTTCGGTTTATCACCCGGTTCACCGCCTTACTATATGCGAACCGGACACCGGTGTTTGGAGGGAGCTGTCGTTGGCGCCCGAGATGTCTGCCGGGTTACCGATGTTTTGCCGCTTGGCCGGAACGGGGTCGTATTTGGTGGTGATGGGTGGATGGGATCCAGTGACGTGGAATGTCTCCAATTCGGTGTTCGTCTATAATTTCTTGACTGCCACGTGGCGGCGTGGGGTGGATATGCCGGGTAGGCCCAGGACGTTCTTCGGGTGCGCATCGGATTCGGAGCGACGGATGGTTTATGTCGCCGGTGGACATGACGAGGACAAGGTAGCGCTGAGATCCGCTATGGCGTATGACGTGGACAAAGACGAGTGGGTCATGTTACCTGACATGGCAAGAGATCGCGACGAGTGCAAGGCGATATTCCACGCTGGCAAGTTCCGCATCATCGGTGGCTACTGTACAGAGATGCAAGGCAGGTTCGAGAGAACCGCCGAAGTTTTCGATGTCTCCACGTGGTGTTGGAATCATGTAGAGGAGGACTTCTTAGAAGCTGGCAAGTGTCCACGCACTTGTGCCGGGGGCGACGACGGAGCAGTTTACATGTGTAGGGGAGCTGATGTGGTGGCGAATAAAAGTGCCAAATGGCAAGTGGTGGGCAAGCTACCTGCTGAGGTGTGCAATACCGCTTGCACGTGGACGTGGCAGGGAAAGTTATTGGTGATTGGTTCTGCAGGGTTTGGTCGATCCCACGTGGCTTACATGCTGGATTTGAAAAGTTATGCATGGACGAAACTGCAGACCCCTGAGAACTACTCCGGACATGTTCAAGCTGGGTGTTATTTGGAGATTTAACCTACAGTATTTGTTTTTTGTTTTTTTTTTTCCCTTTTATTTAATTTGTTTATTTTTTGAAGCCAAGTTTTTACTTGTATATATACAATCAGAGTTAAGTTAGCATTTTCCTTATGTTAATTGCATCCAAAACATAATTATTTTGAAAATATTAAATTATTAGATGAAAATTTTAATATTTTATGTGTGGATAATGTTTAAAAAGAAAATTGGAAAAAGTATTGAAAATTTTTATTCTCTCATTTCATTTTTTCCAAACTATCCTTAATTAGTTTAACTTTGACCTTATCTATTATTAGTATCTACTATCTGTAACTATTATTTTATAAGATAAAAATTAATTTAATAATTGATGGCCTAGTCACATCAGCAATGCAGCATAACATGATGGCCTTATATACGCGCACACACATATATATATATATTTATATATATATGTTGGCCTTGTTCTGATCAGTTTTGAAATAATTATATAGTGATTCAAAAGGCGACATTATTGAAGTTATGATATGATGTTTTGGATGTTGCATCTTCTTGTGTTGTCCGTATCACTTTGCATGTTGATCTTTTTCAGGATAAACTGGTTGGAAAGATTCCACTATCTTCAATCAGCTCTTAAAAGTCGGTGCTATTCCCACAGAGGGAGTCCACCGAATAGGTAAACAAATTTTTGTCTTTTTTCTTCTTTTTTCAAATATATTTTTAAATTCATTATTATCTTTAAAAAAGAATAAAAAATATAAATTCATTTTAAAATAATTACTTAACAATTAAGTAAAAAAAAAAAACATTCGGTGGCCACCTTCAATTCCCATTATTATTTTGGTCATTCTTCTGTTTCCATTCACGTGCTTCTGTTTCCATTTTGGTCATCCTGTACATGCTGGCTCCATCTGACTGGCTCGGTTTAAAGAGAGTGCGCAGATGCTCAATTATCTTCTGTTTTCTGGAAGGCCAGCTTGGAGCCTGCCTTCTGCATGGAAATCTTTTACAGTTGTATAAAAGGTACCGACGACTACAAGTTTACAACCTTCAATGTTTATGCTTTTGCCAAAGAAAACTTTAACTTCTGTCCCCGTTATCTTACCTATTGAAATAAAAAATAAAAAAAGCCCTTCTCCTTGGAGCCCAAAATTCAAAAGAACCACTTTACTTTCAAATCATCCATAAAGCATAGGCTCATGTTCTGAAGACAACTTTAGGATTTTACTCTTGAAGACTTAAAACTTGGATACCCGATCCATTTGCAATAGGCTAGTTTGAGCATGCTATTATTAATACATGGAAAAGTGGTCGGTTCAACTCGAGCTTGAGAACTTGAAGAAATTGAGGCGTTTCTTCTTAATTTTGGCTCTCGTGTTGCCAGAATTCCTAAGGAACTAATCTCACGTTTTTCGGGGACGCAAGTGTTTCGGTGTAACCGGGGTTCCGGTCTGGACTGGTCTTGGGCTTGGTGGGCTGGGACGTAACTGTTATTCAATATTTTATTATTAATTTATTATTATTATTTACAAATCATTTGAAATCACAACACTATTCAAGCTTAGTCTAAAAATCGATTTGGGTAGTGAATATGGGTAGTGAATATCAATTTGGATTGGTGGTGAATGTTGGAACTTGGAAGGTACCACCTCAGTAAATCCAACGGCTGCCATTAATTATCAAGTAGCAATTATTGAGGTGGCAAACTTGGAAGGTACCACCGCAGTAAATCACCCTCATGTAATTTTGCCCCCACAAAATTACCATTAGTTCAAATTTATTTTTTTGTGTTTTTATTTATTGCTTTTTTAAATGTTATAAAAAAAAAATGATATAAATGCACTAGTGGTTTTAAAAAAAAAAAATCAAATGAAATCTGGACGGAGAGCAACATGCTATTTAGTATGTACGAAGTTAGTGAAACTGAACAACTTTTGATTGGTCAAGAGCCTCTTCATATCTTGAGGAATATCCCAGAACTCGTCATATGTAAAATCAATTCAGGAAGGGTATACAAATTTTTAATACCCACAGCACCCTCTGATATTCAAAAACCAATAAAATAATTGAGAATGTCTCAGTGGTAATTGTTATTTGGTTTTCATGCAATTGACGAGAACCTCTACAAATCTCTTGTACATGTGCCGCTTCAAATACATTTTCTCTACTTTCTTCCTTCCTTCCTTCCCCATTTGCTCCCTTGCCAATGGATTTTCAAGCAAAAACCGGAGATTTTGAGCAAGGGCATGAGTTCCTGGACGCCCCGGAGGATGAAGAAGACCCGTTAAGTTATGGTCGACGATCTCTTTTGTGCCCCCGGCGTCTGTTCCAAGCACCTGCTCCATAAAAATGAAATATTGTTGTCAAGACCTGTTGGTCTCAATCCCGTACATTGCTTCTCAAGCAACATTATCTACAAGATCCCATCAATGATTTTAGTTCTATCTAAATAAGATCACTTGTACGAGAAATAGTCTCCACGAAACTTCCATAACTAGTTAACTACGAAGATAAAACGATAAGTCAACACCAATAAGAACTACATTCTCGTTGCGATATCAGCTGTAGCATGTCCATTGACAACCCAGGTCCAGGAATTAAGATTCATCCCTTGTAAAATGTCTGAATAGGAAATATACAATCTCAATCATTTACACACGACTTGCCAAAGTGAGAGATCGCTTCCCATATAAAGCATCTCCAATAAATGAACAAGCACATGAGCACAGATGTACAAATAAACATATAAAATAAAAAATTGCAATGCCGATGAACATTGAATAACTTGTCAATAGATATGTGACGTGGTAGAACATGGTTTATAAGCAAACACTGGGAATAGTCCGAGTTTTGTAATGTTTTTGAACATTACGAATTGTTCTGATGCTACATTATAAAAGTAAAGCAGTTCTTGGGAAGAAAATAAAAATCATTAACCATTCTAATAATCCAATAGATGCCTCACGTCCTATCACAGAAGTTGCATGTTGAGGACATGTGAGAAGCTTTGACTCTTAACGATTAATAACCCAAATTTTAATGATGTTTGAGATAGAGGATTATAAGCATCATGTGGGTTTCAGTATGTCAGCAAAGATAGCATGCCTAAGTTCTGCAAGTGTAGATAATCTTTCTTTTTAACAAGTGAAGGTAAACTAGCAAGCAAGAACAAATAACACCATCCTCCTCTTGTTACCTTTTCTTATCAAAAATAGAAAAGAAAAAAGAACAAATAACACCATCCTTCAAGGCCTATTTTTTTTCGGAAAAATAAAAGGAAGAAAAAACGAGTTGGTTCTCATACCGGAAGACCAAATGCCATTGCTTCAATTGTCACTCTCCCAAATGTTTCTCCCAATCCCTGTACAGAATTATACAGATTATTTTGTACTTTATATTTAACGTGTAATCATAAAAATGATTAAGAAGCATGAATCAAATATTGTTTTTGAATTCTGTGAAATGTGAGCTTCATATATAAGCACTTGGTCAGTTATCACATTCGTTTATTTGGTAAAGATGAATGCAAGTAAATTTTTCAACACATAATTATAACAGACTAGCATGCATTGGTGATGCTCTTGTATATATTTTTTTGACAAGTCTACCAGCATGCATTGGTGATGCTCTGGTATCCAGTGACGCAGGGGACATATCTGAAGCTTAGTATTTTGATGTAAACCCGACAACATAAATTGACACATAAAAAACATAAATAAAGCTTTGAAAAAATTATGTAGAACCACGACCACTTTCTATTGACTAGAATCACTAAAGGACCTCGAAGGTTGATCACCTGGGAGTTTATGACATAAACATCTGCCGCAGAGTAAAGTGATGCTACATGTGTGGTTGCTGGAGTCCAGAGCACTGTCTTTGACAAGTTTGAATGCTGGGATAAAAATCCTAGAAGTCTTTTGACATAAAGCCCCTTATTGCTCTTAGATCCAACAGACCCAATAAGAATTTTAAGTGCATGTTCCTGTGTTCCTCTACTGTCAGACAACATTTTCCTTGTTCCTTGGGAGATGTAAAAGTTCACAGCATCTGTGTCATTAACAGAGGTGAAGAGACCATGTGACTGCAAGCTTTTCCTATTGGATAACTTCAACCTGAAAAGGGGCTCATTTGAAGCAGGCAATTCATTTGAGGACACTCCAACATCATTCAAATGTTGAAATAGAGCTCTTATATGATGCCTTTTAGCTAAGTTATATTGGTCTTGGCCTATATTGACTGAATTTTTTATATTAGAAGCATTGTCCAAAGATTCTTGTTCAATCAGCATAAGTGCTGATTCAAGAAGCAAGAGCTGGCCTTTTCCAGGATTTATACTACTCAGAGACATAACAAGCATATCATTATCTGTCAACCCCATCTCCTTTCTGACTGAATCTCGCAACAACTGCCTCTTCTCTTGCATCTTCTCTGTGCTGAAAGATGGAGTATTAAGTGAACATGCAATACCAGCAACAAAAGCCAGTTCATCATTAACAGAGAGAGGAACAAGTGCAGGTTGAGATCTCAGTTTAATATTCTCTTCTTCGCACCAGTTTAGCCATTGTCTAGACTGTGATTCAGACAGAAAAATCAGCATTTTGACTCGGTTAAGGACAACTTTTGCCCGATCAAAGTACTCTCGTCGGTTTTCCATTATCCACCAACCAACTTGGCTGGCACCAGCCGGAAAATGAGAAATATATTGTTCTGAAACAAATAAACAAACAACTAAATAAAAATCTATATTTATACTCATAACATGGGGTAAATGCAAAAGAAGCCAATGATTCTTCAAACAAATCATCTACACTTGAGATTACACGGTGTTGTTACTCAATCATCATAGGAACTAGGCTGACTGTCTTTAGCGGAAGCAGGATAAGGTTAAACCATGACAAAGACATGGCAGTAAAATAGAACCCTTTAAAAAAAATGCTATTTTTTATTTGCAAAGAAGACTAGTTAACTTTAGAATGGCATGATTTGCCCCTATTGTCATTTTTTATTTGTCATACTCTTCATGAGTGAACTGGGTGAAGAATTACTGGAAGGAGCTGAGGGAACCTAGCCCATGAACCAGATTGGAAAGGAAACACCTTATGGTACATTGACTAAGGCTTCTTCCAGGGTAGTTGATGCATAGGAAAAGGAAAATTTGCATAAGAAGTCCAGAGATATTTCATAGAAAGTTCATTCAATAAGTGTGAGGAGGGCAGTTTTGGTGAAAGAAAATGAGGAGTGGAAAGAGAAAATGGTTGCTCTATCCATGAATCAAGGGGGAGGACAGAAGGGCAAAGGAAAAGGCAAATCAAAACCTGCTGAAGGTGGTCCGGCCAAAGCTACTAGGGGGAATGCCCAAAGGGCGAGTAAAGATTCCATCACTAAGACTGTCTCATGAAGGCTGTAGTCTGGAATGTCATGGGGTTAAACATGAAAGAGAAAGATAAAGAGTTGAGGGATCCCAATATCCTCCTAACAGTCAAAGTTATCGAAAAGACTGACCAGATGTGAACTCTTGGCTGCTATAGATAGTCAAAACTAGTACTTGCTTGGGACTCGCCTGCGCTAAGCCTCGGGGAGTAAATAGGAGCCTCGCGCTGGAGAATTCCTTGAGAATGATAAATAGCGCTCATCCGTAGCTTGGTTCCTGACTTTTGGAAGGAATAGAGTAAGGGATGCCCTTCTTGATGAATACAGTCTAATGAAAACGGTTTACATGGGGCTACAGTCGGTCTGTAACGAGTTAACCGGTAACACAAGCAGGAAGTAAATGGTGATTCCTTGTGCCAAGCCAATTCTTATTCTCAAGGCCTGTAAACAATACTTGAAGTAGGACCCTACGTGAGAATGCCAAACTCTTGTTTTAAGCCCTTATAGTATAGTGGCCTTGTAGGCCGTTTAACATGATAACAGTACTGATTGTAGTCTTTACTTCTTTCTTGTTAGCATTCTATTTCAGTTCCTAAAGCACCCACTAACTAACGTGACAGGAGCTTAAACTCAATAGATCGCTGGAGGGGGGCCCGAGCGAGATCCTAATTAAATGCTCTTTCAAGTGGGAGTGAGTGACCGAATGACCCAATGTGTCTTGCCTTAAGGACTTATATGAAAGACTCCTTCTATTACTGACAGCCCTTTAAGGCAGACTTGTATGTACGAGAATGAAAAGAAGAGGAAGATTGTTGTCTTGCTCTTACTCTTCTTAGGACTCTAAGCAGAAGTCCTTGATCTACTATTAGCAGCTAAAGGAAGTATGCTTTAGTCCTATTGAGATAGTAGAGTTGGACTAACTAATATGGCTTAAAGGTATCTCTTTAGTTCCCCGTCTCGCCATTCCTGACTTTAGGAAGGAAATTATATATATAATAATGTAATAAAAAAAAGAAAGAAGAGAAAGAACTGGGAGTTGGCGCCTGCTTGCTTGCTTACCAAGCCATCCTGGCAAACTCTTCCGGCTACATTAGTCAAAAATATACAAGTAGAGTCCCGAGGAGAAGAATGAACAAAAATAGTACAAGATCTTCGCCGGAGAGTCAGTGATAACCAGTTTAGGCAGGACATTGTTCGGTCTCGGTATCGGCGGTAGGGCTTGGCTTGGAAGCAAGCTACCTTGAATCAATTAATGAATGAATGAAAGGAAACCGATTGAGAAACTTGCATGAGGCTGGCTATTCACTCACTTTTTTCTGCTAATGTGCAGCGGCGAGAAGCCAACTGGTTGTTGGACTGACCTATGGTGTGTTCCGGCGAAGCGCCGGGTTGTTGGTAAGGAGCGTGAGCGGGCGGGGGCTCACACAAGTAAGTGAAGGACCCCCGTAGGCCCTTTCTGAAGTGTGGCCCACACACACGGCCAGGGGGGAAAGAAAAGGGAGGGGGGATAAGGAGAGCCTTAGCCCTTAGAATAGAATTCTAAACCGGCGCGGCGCTGCTGGATGCTTCTGATCAATAGAACAGGAAGAGGAGTCAGCCAAAAAGAAAGACCACCAAAAGTAACGACCACCAAGATACGCATAGTGATTCGATCTTTTGATCACCCATTTTTGGAAAACCATTTTTGGGGGCTTCCGCCTTACACACGGAAGATTGGATTGCCTGAATCACGAGTCTTATATACTGTGTTACGATCACCTCATATTGATAAAAAGTCCAGAGAACAATTTGAAATGGAAATCAAGAAAAAATTTCTGGTCATAAAAACACAAACGCATGAATTGCGCAAGAAGTTTTTTCGGTTAAAACGCCGTGCGACTTGGAGGACATAAGACTTCTTGGTCAAGCCAAAAAGATTGCCGACAGAATGCTCCTACCCCACCATGCCTGGCCCTTTACCTTACCTTAAGAAGAAAGAAATAGGGGGGGTATGAAGCGTGGGAAACAATGCAAGAAGTGTATGGTATGATACAACAGGTAACCTTAAGGAGTGGCGGCAAAGCTCTTGATTGATCAACGCGAGTGAACTGTGCTTAGACGCTTCGTAAAACCGCACCGATCTACGAGAGGAGCTGATGGATGAGTAGGCTTCCCCTTTCGATTCACGGAATGTGATCTGGGACACGATGGGAGTTTGCGTGCCTCGGTAGGAAAGAGATCACCGAAGTATAGCACAAGATCGCCTTTTCTTGCTGCCATGGGGTCGACCTGTAAACAAGGTAAACCCAATGGGAACCAAAAAACGGGGGGTACCGCATTGGGCAGAAGACGATCCAAAAAGCGGAGGCTCACCCAGCTGAAGGAAGGAGCTTTGGAANTCAGAGAGAAATGATCGCACGTACGAGTTGACTCGTGTTTCGAGGGAAGAGGAAGGTGAAGAGTATTGATACGGTACAACGCCGCACTACCGAAATGCATGAAGAGGAAGTTCCGAATATCATGAGGCCCATCCAATTGCGTCATCAAAGGCTGCAGTCGTGATTGAAGAGAAACTGATCTCGTTTTCGTGACGCGTTTTAGAGAGGAATTTAGTACAGCAGAGCAACAGAGCAAAAGTTATCTCAATGGTACGGCTGCCGTCGGGCCTTACTAAACGGATCCTGACCGTTGATCGATCCTGACCTTTAAACTGTTTGATTGTTCAACAGCGCCAACCACCAGGGACCCACCGGTCCATTGCTTTTTTTTTTTTTTCGAAAAATACTATAAGAAATTCTTACATTATATATATTAAAATGTAACTTATTATTTTTATCCATCTATATATATATTTAAATATTAAGATAGAAGAAAAATAAATAAATTATATATTAATTAGATTAATATGTATGATGTACGAATTCTATATATAATTTCTCATTTATAATAATAATAATAATTGAGGCATATGGGTCCTACGCGAGCTTTACCAAATGGATAATCTCTATTTTAAACAATATCTGTAGGGTAGGTGGTCTTTTCCAAGACAAAATAAAAAGCATCTAACAAGCATTATGAGGTGGAATCAATTTTAATTTTCGAAATAAACCTCTTTCCCACGTCACGCAAAGTGTTGTAAAAAATGGCGTTTTCCTTGTTATAAAGAATGAATATGACGAGTCAAAATAGTTGTTATGAAAGCGTTCGCTCTTTTATTATTATTTTTTTTTGAGCTATGATTCTGCGAAATCGAAATTATAATTGTGGAAATAAGTTGATTGCAGTTGTTGAATTATTATATAGAATATATTTTTATTAAATAAAACAAGATGCTGATCATGCCCAAACATATATGCAATAATCATGAATAATGTTAAAAAACAATCCTTAAAATGCTTTTTCTCGAGATTTGAGAGAGAACTTTCAAATTTCATTCATTTATGCACTCACGAATTTGCACCAATCAGATTAAAATTTGAAGGTCGCGCCTTAAACTAGTTGCCTTTGTTACATGTTAAAAGGGTGATTTTAAATGAGATTAATTAAATAAATATACCACGAGTGACAACAGGGTCTGATACAGTGCGACATGCAACTGCTGCTAATATTCATGAGTCAACCTACCATAATTCCAAAAGCTCAACCTCTACTCTAGTTTGATTTCCTTTCAAAACCTAAAGAAAATTTCCAAATGAATGGAGAATTATGAAGGCTTACGACTATGCTAAGTGAGAGAGAGCTTGCTTATTATTTACCTGGGAGATGCAGTTTGGGACAAAATGTCAATCTTAAATAGCACATTGCGTTTTTTTTTTTTACTTTTTATTTTTTTTTGTGTCCTTCGGCTTTTTCCGTAACTCTTGTTATTTGAGTAAGAGTGATGAGTTGTCTTCGTTAATTTTTCATTATTCTCACGGAGACTGTTAAACCTTTATTAACTCTTGGTTTGGATAGTTAGATGATATAAGATAGTTTTAGATTAAAATTAAATAAAATATTGTTAAAATATTATTATTGTTTTAAAATTTAAAAAAATTGAATTATTTATTATATTTTGTGTTTAAATTTTTTTTAAAATATAATGATAAAATAAAACGAGATAAAATAATTTCACTATCCAAACGTAGCCTTAAATGTAGAGATTACCTTAATCAAGAGCATTATCTCTAATTTGCCTACAAGTTTCCTTTTCATATTTGTTTCTAGTTACCCATCGGCATCACCAATCAAACACTTGGGTACGGGGCCCGAAAAGTTAAAATTGCACGTCTTACATTAAGGAAAAATTTATTCATCATATCAACTTTTATTATCTTCTTATCACTTCATGATGTAGCATTAAATAATAGATTTACAAGTGAAATGTAATAAATAATCTCCAATCATCTAATAGCACATCATAAGATAATAAAAAGAAGTTGAGATGCTGAGTAACATTAGTCTTAAATTAAAGGATGCTGCTAACAGCTGCTAAGCATTTAGCATACCGCTAATTATATATTCGTGCTTTTTTTCTTTTGATTTTCTTTTAAATATTTTTTTAATATTCTTAATCATTAAGAAAAAAAAAATATAACATATAAAATTTTATATGTTAAAAAAAAAAAGAGACTACTAGTATTTTCCTCAATTAAAATAAAAGAGTTTACAATTTACTCTAAAATACATTTATTATTGTATTTTGGCAATATCCATTTATTTACTGTACTTTCATCATAGCAATCAGGAAGGGACGCAATTAGAATAAGAAGAACGTGCTCACTTTTTCCCTTCTCTACATAAATATCTATTGCTCGGGTATTAAACTACATAGCCTTGATTGTAGATTTGTATCTCCATTGAGGTGCCCCCCTCCTCTTTATGCTAAGATTAGAAGCACACAAAAAGAAGGTTAATAGAATAAAATACAGCCAAGCGTTGCATTGCCTAGAAAAACATCAATTATCACGTATGAGTTTTACTAAAACATCAATAACCCATTTTTACTAGAGTCCTAAAACTATTTAGCTGCAACATCGCCAGCAACAAGTCAACTGGAGAAATTCTCACTCGTTAAAGGTCCTCTCAAAACAATTATTATTGTCACCCAAAAAAAAAAAAAACCCACACCATTTATATAAATAGAAAAATTCAACTCCACTGACCAATAAGATGCTGCACAACAAATCTTGTTCTTTTTGCCTTTTCTTTATATTTTTGGAAGCCAGCCAACATTTCTCACAAGCTTCACTGAAAAGCCAAACCACATGAAAACCTGAAAGAAACAAAAACAAGGGATTATCACAATTTCATCCAATGTTAACTTGCGAGACCAATACATTGGTGATTATCCTTTGATGCATATTCCTACCGCACGTTTAAACAAGATACTGCCACCCGTCAAGCCGCCATATTGTCTTAAAATTATTTAGTGCAGCATGAGCAGGTGTTCGCCATATGTAACTGCAAGAACACAGACTAAAAAATAGTAAATACAGGTGCAAATTAAAATGTAGATATAGAGCAGCAGTTATCTTTTCGGTGGGGGTACAAACCATCACAGGTGCTGCAAAGCACAAAACTAAAACCTTAAGAGAAAGCATCACGAGTCCAGAGTATTGATCAATGCTTAAAACAAACGACAATCAACCCCACAATGCAGATCTTGCCCCAAGACTGAATCATAAATTTGATCCTCAAGGCCTAGCCAACTGAATGCATACATTGAAAGAGAAAGGGGGAAAGGAGAAGAGCATAGCATGAAACACAAATCCGAAATCTCATATTTCAAAAAATAAAATAAAATAATTGTAGAAAGACAATAAATAGCGTGGGAAGGAGTGAAAAATGTTGAGAAATCAAACTAAAGAACCTTTAAATGGATTTTGTTATTACTGTGAAAATAAAAAGATAAAATTCGCAACATCCAAAATACAGAGATAAAAACACGTTAATCAGAGCAAGATTAGTTACCTAAAATATCATGGAACCTATTGCGGCCCAGAGTGCTCTAGAACAAAAGCCTAGATACCACAAAGGGCCTGGAGGAAGGCCTGCAGCATGAAGCAATCACAACTCAGAATTTTGCAACACCCACAGGACACAAAAGTTAAGTTGGGTGATAGTGAACCTTTATCTGCTTATTAAAAGCTCCGTAATATCTCCGTACTTCACTGGCCAAAGTTCATTTCTGAGTATCTGCATGGATAGGAAAAAAGGCAAATTAAAATTTTTTTTTTGAAGGCAAAAATATATAGCAAAAAAAAAAAACCAGGGTGAATGTGGTGCCAGTAGACACTTAGGAGAGCCTTAAAGATCTATTTGCACTCAAAAACAAGTATTCCAACTTGCCTGCGAGGCTTATTGTGTCGCTGCCCAAATTCATCATTCCCAAGTTCTGCAGGCAAGCAAGTTACTTTGGGTTCAAAATTAAAATAAATGATGAAATGAAGTATTTCAGAATTAGTGATGATACAAAAGTGCAAAGCTGCAAAGTTACCAGGCCTCTGTGAAGGCTTCCATTCCTTATTGGGTTTGTTCAAATTATTTTCTTTGCTACAAAGAAAAAAGAAGAAAGATTAAAACAACGCAATGGTGTTGGAAAGATGACATCAGTCAATATTAGCATGATCAAAATATCGCCTTCCAGAGAAAGGAGCAATCTACTTGGCAATGCCTCGAAGCATTTAACAACACTAAAGTGAAATGATGTTTCACTAAACACCAAATTGCCAGGTTAGGCCAAAACAAAAGCCAGTATATCATCCTCTGACCATTGTAAATTATCAAACGCATGCAGACAATGCTACCAACCTTGAGGCACCCATTGAAGATGTCTGCCCCGATGGGTGTTGATGATAAGCACCATCAACAGTAATATAGGGATATGTGGTCCCTAGAGCTCCTGGAGCACCCGCCAATACTGGTAGCCTGAAGAACAAGAAAATGAACATCACTATTACCCTTTGAAAATAAACAAAATGCAAGTGGTAACTGGAGGAAAGATAATGTAGAAAGAAGAATGGTAAGAGTGCCGCTCATTTAAACATCCACCCCAAAGAAATTTTACTACCAGGCAGTGAATTTTTTTCCCCAAATCAGAAAGAAGGCACTTAGGAATACCCCTAGCTAGAGATGAATCTCCTCTCAGCTGTAAAAACATAGAGAGTAGATATTTCCCAATCCAAAGGAAGTGCCAATTAGCCACTAATTAAAAAAACTAAAAAATAGCATTCACGGAGCACGTGAGCCAAAGAAAAACAAGGCGACCCACAGAAGAAACTGCAGTTTACAATGAAAGGATTACCATACCATGTCATCTCAGAATTTCCCAATCCAAGTTGTGGCTGACCAACATAACCAGGGAACGCCATACCAACAGCAGGAACTCCAAGACCACCAGGATGCTGGCCTCCAAATTGCATCACTGCAAGTAAAACAAACCAGGGAAGAATGAGAATAAAGTTCAATAGAGAAAAAAATAGACTACGATTCCATAA